>CM075868.1:4000614-4275614 GCA_038021265.1 Cyprinella venusta
CTTGCAAACTATTTTACTTAATGTGATGCATTTCATTTAAATCAGTTGTTCTATGACTATAAAACGAGTACAGTACAGGACATAAATATCCACATAAAAAGTGAGGGGTCTTGGATGCATTAAAGTGATCAAAAGTGACAGTTCCAAAAAATGGTGTATATACCCATCCCCCCCCCCCCCAAAAAAAAAAAATTGTTTTTAACATTGATAATAATCAGAAACGAATTAGAAAGCATATTAGAAAGATTTCTGAAAGATCATAAGATACTGAAGACTGGAGTAATGATGCTGAAAATTCAGCTTTGAATAAATCATTTTGAACTAATAAAATGTTGGGTTTTTACTTATGGGAAACAGTCATAATCACTTATTTTTTTACTGTACAAATTGTATATTATATTTAGGGCTGGGAAACGATTAATCGCGATTAATCGCATCCAAAATAAAAGTTTGTGTTTACATAATACATGTGTGTGTAATGTGTATAATTACATAAATACACACACATGCATGTAAACATCTAAGAAATATTTGCATGTACATACTTTATATATTTATACAAAATTTTTATTATACATAACTATAAATATTTGATATATTAATAACACATTTTTCTTAAATATATACATGCATATGTGTGTATTTATATATACAAAATAATTATACACACTACACACACATATATTATGTAAACACAAACTTTTATTTTGGATGCGATTAATCATTTTCCAGCCCTAATTATATTTCCAAACCCTAACTCAACACCTAAACCTACCCGCAAAACTTTCAAAACATTTTGCACTAAAGCATTTTTACAGTCTTTTACCGTTAAAATCACGATTATTTTTTTAAAGTGTTCGTTATTGGGCTTGAGACGGTAAAACCGAGGTCCTGACTCTCTGTGGTCATTAAAAATCCCCGGCATCCTGGCCTAATATGCCCCTTGACCTCTGTCCATCATGGTTTCCTAATCCCTACATACTAATTGGCTTCATAAGCCACCTATAAGCTGGTGTATGGTGTGTGTTCTGGAGCAATATGGCTGCCGGGTGGTTCTGCACATTGGTGGTTGAGGAGATTCCCCCTTCCATGTAAAGCACGTTGAGTACCCAGAAAAGTGCTATATAAATGTGACAAATTATTGTTATTGACAGTTCAATCACCACTGAATGGAAAAGAACATTATGCAAAACATTGTTTGTGTTCCAGAACGAAAGTCACGTCATTGGGTGTACTGATGATTTTTGGGTGAGTAAGGACAGATCGCTCGGACAGACTCTTTCAGAGCTGAGCAGAGAACTGTAGCGAGGATCTGTTAATAAAGAGCTGTGATAGTTTTATTGCTCTCCCCTTTCAGGGTGGATGCAGTTGAATGGACACAGTTCATGAAAAGAGCTGTCTGAGCTTCTCTTCAAGCACTCTCACTTTAAAGCTTCGTCTCTCCAAAATGTTAAATCTAAACGGAGTCAGACTTAATACCAAACCGAATTGTTTTGTTATGACCCTTCTCGAGTATTATCTTTTGAGCCGTGCAAGCGTGAAGGGTGGAGATGAACACCAGTGCTGATGAGGCAGCCCTGCTTTTTGTCTGCCCTAAATTTATAAATAGCTCCTCTCTCTCTCTCTCTTTTTGTTGCTTTTGGCCAGAAAAGTACTTCATGCAAGTATGCAAATGCATATGTGAATGCCTGGCCAGCTCTTTGCAAGTGCACATTCATGTTGTACATGCTTAATAAATGTGCATCCAGAAGTGCATATATATATATATAGTAAGCGAAAAACAGTATGTGATAAAAGAAGTATGTATGAATTCACAGTAAGATAATTAGGAAAAGAGTAGGAAAAAAAGTACCCGGATGACCTACTTCTTGAAGTGTGCATATGATGGACACTTTACTATCCCATGAGGCAACAGGAGAGGATTAGTGAATGGTAGTAAAGCGAAGCAGCTGACACTGAAGTATGTCCGGATTACATTCAACACACACTCATATTATATAGAACATACTTTTAAGAAATAACTTATTCAAAATAGGTACAAACTCAAAAGAAGATGTGATTTCGGACACACCCATGCAATACTGGTAAACCTTAGTATGCAAGTTGCCTTTAAATGGCATTAAACCAAATGCGGTATCATTTAACATCAGCTAGCTGATGAACAAATCAATTTGAACTAATTCACACTGTAAAAAATGTATGGTAAAAAAGCAGCAGCTGTGGTTGCCAGAAATTTACCGTAAAAAAATACGGTAGCAACATTTTAGTTTTCACAGACTTAAATTTACAGTTAAAAAGAACATATTTTATTATCTGACATAATGTGAATTTACTTCTATTGAAGTACTATCTTTTACTACACTGACAACCACCAATCACACTGGTGATGAGACACATGATGAATCAAAGCTTATCCTTATAGCTTTTCCACAAGAAATGTAATAATAGGTCCCACTTTATATTAAGTGGCTTTAAGTACTATGTACTTACATTTAAAAACAAGTACAATGTACTTATTGTGCACATGTTGTATTGTAAATCACTTTTGGTGCTATTGAGGTGGGATACGGGTAAGGTTAGGGACAGGTGTGGTGGTATGGGTAGGTTTAAGGGTAGGTTTAAGTGGAAGGGATGGGTCAGCTGTGTGATTACAGATGTAATAACATAAATTAATTACGCCTGTAACTACATGCCGGTATTTTTTAAATATAAGTACAATGTAAAAACATGTATGTACACAATAAGTCCATTGTATCAAATTATTAATTTCAATGTAAGTACATGGTACTTAAAGCCACATTTGTAGAAGCTGTACAGTCATTCATACAAAAAAAAAAAAAAAACACTATCATGGTAAAAAATGCAATAAACATTAATTTTACAACATTAAATGTTACATAAAACCCTAATGCACATTAAAAAAAAACTATGAAGAAACATTTATTTCAACAAACATAAATCAAATGTGAAGTGCCACGCAGGGAATTGTGGGAATGCCAATTTATGGTTTTCACTGTAAATTCTACATCGACTAATTGTTTTTCAAGTTCAAAAACTGTACATTTAACTGTAAGAAGAAACTGTACGATAACTGTATTTCAATGTACAGTTTTTATTTACTGTCAGTTTTGATCAATTTAATCTGTCCTTGCTGAATAAAAGTATTAATTTCTTAAACAAACAAACATCTTCCCAGACTTTTCAATAATAATGATAAATGTACAGAAATTTGTTCTAATTTAATTTTCAATATGCCATGACATACAGTACAGTATTTTGTTTAACACTTATTATTTAAACCTACAAAATGTCTTTAGTTTTGATTAAGAATGATTCAAACTTTAACGTTTTGTCCATATGACAGTTTGAACAACATTTAAATAAGAAACCGTGTCAGATTGGTATCAAACTAACAGGACAGAAAGCTGATAATGCTCTCACACAAACGAACAGGAAGAATAGTGAGTAATGCCAGATCCTCGCTTGTGTTTGCACCATCTGCAGTGCTGGCTGGGCCAGAGTCATCATTTACAAAGGCATTAACATTAGCATGGTGGCAGCCAGCTCTGCTTCACTGTTGTTTTCCCTTGTTCCCTGAAGCCAGCAGGTACACACAGGGAATTTATTGATGCTGGACTCCATTAATATTAAACATAACTAATGAGAACTAATCACCACAGCGCAATGGATAGTGACAGGCTCAACAAAGAGACCTGTCTCTGGAACTCTATCTGTCTGCATGTCTATTTGACTATGCACTCATTCATCCATCCATCCATCCATCTTTTTATACATCCATTTTCAACCATCCATCCCTCCATCCATCCATCTTTTTATCCATAAATTTTCTATCATCCATCTTTTACCATCCATCCATCCATCCATCCATCCATCCATCCATCCATCCATCCATCCATCCATCCATCCATCCATCCATCCATCCATCCATCCATTTTTTTTCAACCATCCAACCATCTATTTATCATTAATCCATCCGACTATCAATATATTTTTCACCCATCCATCCATCTTTTTATCCATCCATTTTCAACCATCTATCTTTTACCATCCATCCATCCATCCATCCATCCATCCATCCATCCATCCATCCATCCATTTTTCACCATTCAACCATCTATTTATCATCAATCCGTTCATTTATCATCCATCCATGTTTTTATCCACCTATTTTCAACATACATCCATCTATCTACACATCCTTTTATCTATCAATTTTGTCAACCATACAACCATCTGTTTATCATTAATCCATCCATTTATCATCCATCCATCTTTTTATCCATCCATTTATCCACCATCCATCCATCCATCCATCCATCCATCCAATTATCGATATTTTTTCCCACCCATCCATCTATCTTTTTATCCATCCATTTTCAACCATCTATCTTTTACCATCATCCATTCACACATCCTTTTTATCCATCCATTTTTTTCAACCATCCATCTATTTACCATCAATCCATCTATTTATCATCCATCCATCTTTTTATCCATCCATTTTTTCCATCCATCCATCCATTTATCATCCATCCATCTTTTAATCCATCCATTTTTTACACCATCCATCCATCCATTTATCATCCATCCATCTTTTTTCCATCCATTTTTTACACCATTCATCCATCCATCCGACTATCAATATTTTTTCCCATCCATCCATCCATCCATCCATCCATCCATCCATCCATCCATCCATCCATCCATCCATCCATCCATCCATCCGTCCATCTTTTTTTACCATCCATTCATCCATTAAGGCGAGACACGGCAGGCAAAAACATAGTTTTTTTTTCACTGGTCAATTTTGAGATTTTGGGATATTTGTCTTGAATAACATGTCTTCTTTCAGACTTGTGGTGAAAAAAGTCTGAACTACACATTTAGGTCATTATTTTACTACACTTTGTCTGTTTGCGTCTGTAGATTTCTCATAAATTCTTCAAAAGTTGGCATTTTAAATCCTCCCGCTGCTCAGCGATCGCGATCTGCACCCTGTCATCACACACACCGTTAGAAAGCTCTCTTTCTCCTGTTCAACGCTGTCGGATCCAAATATGGTCATTTCCTTTTTACCAGCAGCCAATCGTGAAAGTAAAAGGAGGGATTTAACTCTAAATGCGCAATCTCATTGGCTGATGCTAAATCTTTAAAGCCCGTTTTCTCAAAATGACTTTTCTCTCATACTCCAAGTCCGAAATCTCCACTTCAGTAGCACCTATATACACCAAACTTTCCAGTTTTGTTCCTAGTTATATTATGAAGACATTTACAGAGGGATTTGTAAATATATTATTCCTAGCCTGATTTATATAACATTTTATTCCAAAAAACATGGCGAAAATCATTTTTTCATGGCTATTGGCAGTATTTTCTGATTTACAGGATAACAGAAGTAGATATCCATAAATCCCTCTGTAATTTTTTCCCCATCTAATATGTGAACACAATGAAATAATAATTTTGAACCTGGCTTTATCCAATACTCAGATTTCGTTTTTTAAAATATATGCAAATTAGGGCATATTTCATTAGATAATGCCTAATTTGCATTTTTAAACATTAAATTACAGAAAACTTGTAATATATTTTTTTCACATCTTAATGTATGTAATCAACTGGGAAAGTTTCATGGTGATATCTGCTAGTTAAAAAAAATAACCCTATTCACCTGTAGTGTCTCGCCTTAATCTATCTTTTTTATCATCTGTTTTTTCAACCAACCATCCATCATACATTTTTCATCCATCAATTTTTAAGAATTGAGTCAGTAGCCACTTTCAAGAAACTGCTGAAGACGTATCTTTTTCGGCAACACTTTTTCTTCGCTTCTATTCTATTTAAAAAAAAATCTGCACTAAAATTAAACTGAGAGAGCTTATAGCATGTACGTATTGTTGTCCTACTGTTAGTTGCTTCCATTGTTCTCATTTGTAAGTCGCTTTAGAAAAAAGCATCTGCTAAATGAATATATGTAAATGTACTGTATTTTGATCAAATAAAATAAAAGGCTTCTTTTAAAAGCATAAACAACTTTTCTAATTCCCAGACATTTGAATGGTAAAGTAATTAGTGCACATATATTCAGTAAACAGTATGTTAATATTTAATTGCTGACATTGCCTGTGCTCATTTATTGGTCATGTTCTTTTTCAGACATGGCATTTCTTTTTCAGAAATGACAGACGTCTGGATTCCCTCTTCCGGATGCTGATTTGTCCCACACCCAGCACCTGTCTGGAGCTCCTAAAGCATGTCCCCTCACAGCGCTCCACTGGCAGTGTTCTGCATCTGTCTTCATTTCCTGACACACCTGAACAAAACCAACTGACCTTCGGGGTCCTCTGCCTTTAAATAAATGAGGGCGGCTGTGCTGGTGTGTTCTGGCACGTGCGCTTCTGTCTGTTTGCCCGACGATCTGATGTGAGCTATTGCACCTAGAAGGATCTTAATGTGTGAGGGACCAGAGGTGCGAGCTCAGTTCAAACGCTTCAATTAATTAATGGCGTAATTAAGATTTTGTCATTGACGCGGTTTGCTGTGACAGGGATGGATCGGTCGCTCTGTATCCACGCCAGGCGGGCGAGGAGGTTTGCAGTTGGGCGGTCGGCGTAATGAATGGCGGCAATTTAAGGTTTGTTTCCACGGTGACATGGCCACCTGCAAAGGCTTAGTTGGTAGGTTTCAGCTTGCCAACATCAGTCAGTGTGGCGTAGCAGCAACATGGAATTCTGGGTAAAATGACCACACAGCCTCACTCCTACTTTCCTGATTTCAACAATTATTTTGTCATCTAAGTTTATTGTGTTTGTCAGTTGTGTATCAATGCAGTTTTATTACGTTTTGATCAAATTTTATACTGTGTAGCCTATATTTTGGAATATGATATATTATGTTATTTTATATATATACGATATACAATAACGATACTTCTTTATATTCACAAGCCAGTTACCGATATATGGGCTGATAAAGATAACATTTTTTATATAATTTTTGAAAGCCCAATTACAAAAACAAAAGTCTCACTATAACAACACGTCCCAAGCACACAATTATAATGGTATTCTCGTTATAATTGTATATAGCCTATATGACTTGCCCTGCAAATGTTGCACTTTACTGTATTTTCCTTTTTTGAAGTGATTCTAATCATATTTCAAGCAGTTCAAAACCATCATGGTGAACATTGTGCATCTGAAGTGTCTCAGCTGAAGGAAATATATCCATTATGTCTTATTCCATTATATTTCCATTATATTTAAGCTTTTATATATTGGCCAAAATTTATTATCAGGCAGATAACAATAAAAAAAATGAACAACGATACCAATATGGTGGTATCTATCCATCCATCCATCTTTTTATCCATCTATCCATCTTCATCCATCCATCCATCCATCCATCCATCCATCCATCCATCCATCCATTTTCAACCATCCAACCATCTATTTATCATCAATCCATCCATTTATTATCCATCCATTTTTTTATACATCCATTTTTTCAACCAACCATCCATCATCCATTTTTTCAACCATCAAAACCATCTATTTATCAATCCACCCATTTATCATCCATCCATCTTTTTATTCATCCATTTCTTCCACTATCCATCCATCCATCCATCTTTTTTCCCATCAATTTTTTTCCAACCAACCATTCATCAATCGTTTTTTCAAACATCCATCCATCTTTTTATCCATCTATTATTTCCACCATCCATCCATCCATCCATCCATCCATCCATCCATCCATCCATCCATCCATCCATCCATCCATCCATCCATCCATCCATCCATTTTCAACCATCCAACCATCTATTTATCATCAATCCATCCATTTATTATCCATCCATCTTTTTATCCATCCATTTCTTCCACTATCCATCCATCCATCCATCCATCCATCCATCCATCCATCCATCCATCTTTTTTCCCATCAATTGTTTTCCAACCAACCATTCATCAATCATTTTTTTTAAACATCCATCCATCTTTTTATCCATCTATTATTTCCACCATCCATCCATCCATCCATCCATCCATCCATCCATCCATCCATCCATCCATCCATCCATCCATCCATCCATATTTATTTAGCCATCCATTAATCTATCTTTTTTATCTTCTGTTTTTTTCAACCAACCATCCATCATACATATTTTCATCCATCAATTTTTAACCATCCATCCATCCATCCATCCATCCATCCATCCATCCATCCATCCATCCATCCATCCATCCATCCATCCATCCATCCATCCATCCATCCATCCATCTATATGAATCTTTTATGAATAGCAAGTTGTGGAACAGCATTTATTAATTTATTTCAGATAGAAATCTTTTGTAACATCATAAATGTCTACACTGACTTTTGATCAATTTATTGTGTCCTTGATAGAAAAAAAGTGTTTTTGAAACTTTTGAACTCTTTTGGCATCACTTTTGTGTTCTTGTTCTGAAAAACTCAAATAATACTTAACATTTAGTCCTTCAAAATTCCATACTTTTTACAGAATAAAGTGTAAATCTGAAATAGATTAAAAATGTTGCTATTTTCACAGCTAACGTCAATGTTAATGTGATATTATGATCCGCATCTTAAGCATCAGTCACTTGCTACAATCTCACTTGAATTTACATAAGTAACTTCCTGCTGACGTCCGTTCATGAGGTGATGCAACCTGACAGCAACGGTGTAATAGCTTTGCGGTAACACCGATGCCCCAACAAAAGTCACCTCATCGATCCAGCCAATAAGGACAGGCATCAAGTTTCACCCCTGATGAGGAAAGATGAAGGAAGGGAAACAACCTTTATAGCCTTGTGGGAGTCAGTGGGACAAATGTTTGTTCCCCGTCCTCTTTCCCACATCTTTGATGATTCCTTTGGGGAATCTCGCCCTGCAAGGTGACACAGGATGATCTCCGGTTTCACGGAGAAGAAGTTACACACATTTATAGTGGGTTTTGGGATAATGTGTGGAATTCCCATCGGAGAGAAAACAGAAACAGCACAACACCTCCATCTCTCACAAAGGGCAAAAGGAAACACGGCACTGACATTTCTATGCTTCAGTGACACTGTTTAGTATGCTGCACACTATACTATTATTAAAAATAAACGTGTAGGTTGGGCTTGTTAGCATGGTATGATTGAGGTTGTCACATGACCTGACTATATTGCATTTTTAATTCAGTTCCAATTTATAAAATTTAATGAATATGCTAATTTTGCTTTTGGCAGTCTGATGACAACATGTAAAGTAGCCAGCTCCAGTTTGTCTTGCTTTAATGTGTTTTTTTGGAGGTGAACTTATCTGAAATTGGATGGATGTATGGATTTATATAAGTATATATATATATATATATATATATATATATATATATATATATATATATATATATATATATATATATATATATATATATAACAGTTTTATTTCAATTAGAGATTTTTAGTGCTTTGGTTAAAGGGATAGTTCACTTTGAAATTATTTTTGGTATGTTTTAGCTTACCTCAAGGGCATCCAAGATGTAGGTGCCTTTGTTTCCGCAGTAGTTTCAATTTTGATTTTTGTAAGCCAAACCGTTCTTCTCTGTCAGTCATATAATGGAGGTCTATGGTCACCACCTCAAAGAGCATGCACAGAGAAGTCCAAATTAAACATGATTTAATGACTCGTAAATGTAAGTACACATTGATGGCCTAAGACACAAAACGAGCGGTTTGTGTGAGAAAACGAACAGTATTTATATCATTTTTACCTCTTGTAACCACAGTCACATCCAAGTGATCTGAAGGCACTGGCGCTTCAGTCTGCGCAAGCAACGGAAAGCGCTTAAAGTGATCTCTTGTGTGGTTGCGAAAAAAATAAAATAAAAGTTATATTGAATAAAAACTTCTACTGTAAAAGCAAACAGATGTACCGTGAAGTACATCTTATGTACATCTTATGAAGATAAATTGAAATCATCTTGCGCAGACCGAAGCGTCCTCACCCTCAGAGTACTTGGATGTGGCTGTGATTACAAGAGGTAAAAAACAATATAAATACTGTTCGTTTTCTCACACAAACTGCTCGTTTCGTGTCTTAGGCCATTTACGAGTCATTAAATCATGTTTAATTTGGACTTCTCTGTGCACGCTCTTTGAGATGGTGACCATAGACCTCCATTATATGACTGACAGACAAGAACGGTTTGACCTAAAAATATCAAAATTGAAACTACTGCGTAAAAAAAGACACCTACAACTTGGATGCCCTTGAGGTAAGCTAAAACATACCAAAAATTAATTTCAAAGTGAACTATCCCTTTACTGTAATACATAACAACACTACTCACATCAACTAGTACAATGAAAACACAAAAAGGTTTTTTTTGCTTGTGTAAAAACCAAAACACAATTTTGTAAAGCCAATCAGATTGGAAGTGTAGTGTGTGTGTATAAACATGCATCTCAAACTTCACGGTACATCTGTTTGCTTTTACAGTGGAAGTTTTTATTCTTATTCTTATTACGAATTTACCAATAAGCTGTGAAGTGATTTACACTGAAACACACCCTGAAGTAAAGATCCATACACGTTCTCAAGGTCGAGATTTTCATCTTAACGAAACAATAACACTCCGGCTGCAAAATCAGTGAATTCCACTCAGTGACTGAAAATCGTTAGACTCATCAAAAACCACGCTGCACTTGTTAATTATTAAAAACTAAAGGTGAGCATGCAATATTGAAACGCCTTGAGGCGATCCAGCAGCCCGGCCGATGTATATACACTGCCAATGCTTAAGCACACAGATCACACATAATGGCTAATCTTGACAAGTGAATGTGCGACAGCGCTTTTTTGTTTGTGGAGAACCGTAATCACCTTCATTTCACTTTTATCACCCAGAGTTTAAGCAGTTCTTTTAATTTGTTGTGATAGCTTTCCAATTCCCAGTTTTCTACTTCTCAAACAACCTAATGAACACAAATTTCTCATTTCTCAACAAGGTTGTTTAATTTAGTTTTTCCATGCAAAGTCCACTTGAGCAATGAAAAGATCTCTCCAGTAAAAGTTTGGAGGACTTTGCATTTTCACAAACTGTGCATAGCAAACAAAACAGGAGGTTCTAGCCACATACAGTATGTGGGTCATTTCTACCTTTCTGAGACCAGTCTCGACGCCAGTCTTGGTCAGTTCGCAGCTCTGAAAGGACATCTGCTCTCCTTCTAACACTACAGGTAGCCATTTAAATGTTTTTGCATTCTATTTTTTTTTATTGACTCTGGCCCATGCTAGACATAATTAAATGATAACAACCCTAAAATTATCCTATTTCCCTCATAGACGAAAGCTGAAAGCATGAGATGTTTTGAGTCTATTGTACCGCACAGGACGCCAGAGAAAATTACAAGCATTCAGCGTGTCTTCATAGCGCCGCTCAGATCAGTCAGTCGAGGGTGGAATGTCAATGGCGGGACGCGTACGTCATAATGAGCTTCAAATTAGCTCCTATTTCTCATCTCCGCGAGCCGCTGCCTGCGGGTGTGTGGATGCGCCGCTCAATGGCCTCACGCGCAGGTTTTGTGTGGGGTTTGTCGACAGCTTCTTGCAGCGTGTGTTAGGAGAACGCTGAGAGTCAGCAGAAAACCTTTTGACATGCCGCCGCGGATCATTCAAGCGCCCACTGAGTCGTGGTTTTATCTTCTTCTGCCGAGCACTCGTTTCACTCAACCTCTCCTCCCTCCCCTATCGTTTAACATTGGCCCGTCCTGTCTCGGCCAGGCGTAGGGCTCTTCGCAGGGCTTTGGTGAAGGCAGCAGTTTTCACAGGTGAAAGCTGTGAGTCGTACTGCGCACTGTCGTTCCTCATTTGTGCTGGAGAGAAAAGAGCAAATGTAGGGGCTTATTTGCCTTTTGTCTTTTCTGACAGCTGATATGAGCAACAAAGCCCGGCATCGAAACCCTGCACTCTGACGGCACGCGCTAAAATGTTCCCATCGATCGGAAAAAAGAGAGAGGATTTTGGAATCTGTTTGGATTTTTTTTTTTATATAGATGTTGTTTTGTAATTAAAGTTTTTGGTAACACTTTACAATAAGGTTCATTTATTAAACATTAGTTCATGCATTAACTAACATGAACTAACCATTTGTTACTGTATTTGTTATTCTTTGTTAACGTTAGTTAATGCAAATCTAGCTGTTCATTGTTTGTTCATGTTAGTTCACAGTGCATTAACTAATGTTAACAAAATTTTAATGAAGTATTAGTAAATTTTGAAATTAACATTACCAAAGATTAACAAATGCTGAAGAAGTATTGTTCATTCTTTGTTAATGATAACTAATGTAGTAACTAATGAACCTTATTGTAAAGTGTTACCAAGTTTTTTTTATTTTTAAAAAACACTTTTTGTTATAGGCCTATTGGTTAAAACTCTTTTCACCAGTGTTGTAGTCAAGACCACCTCACTCGAGTCCGAGTCCAGACCGAGACCAGAGAGAGTCGAGTCCGAGTCAAGACCGATTCTAGAGAGAGTCGAGTCCGAGACCAGAGATGGTCGAGCCCGAGTCGAGACAGAGACCAGTGAGCATTCATTACCTAATTTACTTTTATTTATTTTATCCTTATCCTTTTTTTTGTACTGAATTTACAGTTTAAAAAATATGATCAGTTTAGGGTAAAAAGGCCACATAGGTGGTGTTAAAAGTAGTTTTATTACAATTTTTCATGCGCAGTTGCGCACTAGAAAATCACCAATCACTGGGCGTGTCAATCTATTTAAAGAAATATTTTATTAATATACATTAATAATCATGTTATGATGTCCTATAATGATGTTCAATAATTATGGAAAAAAAATTGTTGTCACCATTTCTGAAACAATCTTGCAATTAGGCAATATACACATCATGCTTATCCTTACTATATATTAATAACTATGTTTGGCAGTAAACGCGATTAATTTATGGTGTAATTCTGAACCTCTTGGCTTGCCATAATCCTGACCAAAAGTATAGGCCTATTACACACGGTGCGTTTCCTATGCACATAAAAACAAATTTTCGAGCATAAATTGTACGATAAACAACACTGCGTGCGAGACGCATTTAGTGTGACCGGGTTGATATATCTATGCCAACCAAACGTCACTGGTGAGACAAACGTGCAACGAACGGATGGTCAGATTACGTTTTGGCAGGGGAAAAACTGATCAGAAAATGTAATGAAAAAGTAACAGAAGTTGTAGAAATGTAGCGGAGTAGAAAGTAGAATAATTGCTGCAAAATGTAACGAAGTAAAAGTAAAAAGTATGCACAATTTATTCTACATAAGTAAAGTAAAAATACGTGAAAATGTACTTAAGTAAAGTAACAAAGTATTTTTACTTCGTTACATTCCACCACTGTCCATTGTGAGCTTCTTTGTTGTTGTTTTTTTCATTTTTAATTATTGCCACAGCCCATATACAACAATTATTTTATCGACGGGCAAAGTTTGCACAGAAATATACGATTTTTTCCATCCTCAACAACCTTGTCTAGTCTGGGTTTCCCCATGATTTTATTCACGCTGATAGGCAGTCTGGATACCATGGCCCAGTTTTTCGCCTCATTTAGGGAACCAATCACAGAGGGGAGGGAGCAGCAAGACGATGACGACATCTATGCGACACACCAAAGCAGTTTGTTTATATCTATAGATTCAACATGGCAGCAGACACGAAGCTACCTTTTGATGCAGCCTTAGATATTGTTCTAAGTAGTTTAGAATGCAAGTTTATTTTAAAAAAGAGCTTTTTAAGTTTAATAAACTGATTTTTATTAAGCTCACAATACTTATTTTTTTTAAAGCAACCAGTTTCCTCAATTTTTTTACTAATTTTTTTTTTTCTACTTATCCGTGTTTACAAGAAGCAACTGAAAATGTTTATTTTTCACAAGATTGATCATTTTAATACTTTTTAAAAGCAAATTCTAATACAAAAGTCATGGTTTGGCTCTATTCTTTATGTAACACCCTCTTTTGAACATCCAATCTATTCCTGATAGATAAAATAAAGCCTGTCCAGAATTGCAATAACATGTTTCACATTGCAGAACTAGGCAGTGAATCGCAAATGCTTGGTAACCATCATAAACAATCAATAACAATAAATCTTGTAACTTTTAATCTGTTTAATAAATAGCAGCATTGTGAGATTTAACTACTCTCTGTCTGTTCTTGAAGGTTTCTGATGGGCACAAGATTGTCCTGTGACCTCCATCTCTCCAAACTTCTGTCTGCGTCCTTCTCTTAGTTTTAATATCTGCTTCCCCAATAGCAGCGGCAGTGGAAAAATTATTTCCTTTTCAAATCAATCATACGTATGAGTCTCTTATCAGTCTGACCTGCTTCCATAAAAACGTTCTTTTGCCGCGCTCGTACTTGAAATCCAATTTCTGTGTATTTTCTTGTTTACAGAAAATCATTTGTGCTGGATTTGATGTGCCCTCTGAGCTAGATATGTGTTAGTGTATGCGCACTTAAAGGAACAGTGCATCTGAATGCACTATTGTCATTTACTCACACTCCAA
Source organism: Cyprinella venusta (assembly GCA_038021265.1). Lineage (NCBI taxonomy): Eukaryota > Metazoa > Chordata > Actinopteri > Cypriniformes > Leuciscidae > Cyprinella > Cyprinella venusta. The sequence continues at coordinate 4,015,214 of CM075868.1, forward strand.
ATATTTTATATTTATAATTTCTTTTTTTTTTTCGGTGAATACAAAAGCAGACATTTTAAAGCATGTTCAAGCTGCTAATTTCCATACAACGTTATTGAACACACCTGTAAAACTGTCCATAAATGTAGCAAAATATACAAATCTTCTGTCTTTGTGTGAGAAACAGAACCAAATTGAATTATGATCAACCTAAAATACTGTGCATATAACACTAAGGCCTAATTGTTTAATAATTCACCCCTCAGTTTTGTCAATTATGTCTGGTCATTTAAACATCTTTATATGCCTTCTTCTCTGAGTGAATCAGATCTGATTAACTCAGATGTCCATTTTTATAGTAAACTTTTATTCCAGAGCAACTCATCATAAGCAGCACCACTCAAACTCATATAGAAGAAATGATGGCATTAACCACACCGCATTAAACCTGGATGCGAAAAGCCGACCAGACAGATGAGGGTGATGGAGGGAGGACTGGAGCGGAGGAGTGACTGTCACTTCAGATAGGGAGAAACCTTATTAGCAGGAGCAGTCAGGCATCAGACCACAGTCTCCTGATGAAGGAAACCATGTGGGTCATTCTACAAAACAGGCGCCCTTTGTGTGCTTCAAATATGAAAAGGAAAATATCTTTAACTATGAAAACTTGTACTGTGTTGATTGATCCATCCAGACATTTTTCTACACACAACAAGAAAATTAAGGTACTTTTAAATCTGTCATGCATATGGCAATGTTAATGTTGGTTTTGGCGGAATTGATCTATACAGGTGGAGCTGGGGAAGGTGGAGGGTTTCTGAAACACGGCGTTTGTTTGAATGTTGAGCCGCAGCTCATTGGTCGCTTTGTAGATATGATGGGATCACTACCAAATGAGTTAAAGGACTATCAGCCGGCACCATCTAGAGTTTCATGCCAGAACTAGGGAACTATTTGCTATAACATTCAAAAGTTTGGGGTTGGTGGAAGTTTTGAAAGAAGTCTCTTATGGTCTCCACGTGAATCTTCAGAAATCATTCTAATATGATGATTTTCTGCTCAAGAAACATTTCTAATTATTATCAATGTTGAAAACAGTTGTGCTACGTGATATTTTTGTGAAAACCATGTTTTCAGGATTCTTTGATGAATAGAACGTTCAAAAGAACAGCATTTATTTAAAACAGATTTTTTTGTAACTTTGTAAATGTCTTTACTGTAACTTTTAATCAATTTAACACGTCCTTGCGGAATTAAAGTAAAGGAATAGTTCAATTTAAAAAAAAAAAAAAACTTTTGCTGATAATTTGCTCACCCCCATGTCATCCAAGATATCCGTGTCTTTCTTTCTTCAGTCGAAAAGAAATTAAGGTTTTTGATGAAAACATTCCAGGATTTTTTAATGGACTTCAATGAGAACCAAAAGGTTCAAGGTCCAAAAGACACTTTCAGAACAAACTGCAAACTGTTCAAAGGGCTTTAAATGATTTCAGATGATGAATAAGGGTCTTATCAAGCGAAACACTCACTCATTTAAAAAAAAAAAAAGTTTACGTTTTATAAGCTCAAATGGTCCTCTTGCTCTGTTCTGTGATGAGTGTTCGTGTCTCTCCTATCCGAACTTGTTCATCAAAATGAACAAATCTTTTCCCGAGTCAACACGTTCATTTCGTTCGTTGCACGAGCTAAATGACACGAAAAAAGATTTGTTAATTTTGATAACCGAGTTCGAACAGGAGAGTCACGAACGCACATCACAGAACAGAGCAAGGCGACCATTTGAGCTTATAAAACTTAAATTTTGTTATTTATTTTTTAAATGAGCGATCGTTTCGCTTGATAAGACCCTTATTCATCGTCTGGAATCGTTTAAAGCCCTTTGAACAGTTTGCACCCAAACTGTCATTTGGACCTTGAACCGTTTGGTTCCCAATGAAGTCCATTATATGGAGAAAAATCCTGGAATGTTTTCATCAAAAACCTTAATTTCTTTTCGATTGAAGAAAGAATGACATGGACATCTTGGATGACATGGGGGTGAGTAAATTATTAGCAAAAGTTTTTTTTTTTTTCAAAAAGTGAACTACTCCTTTAACTTCTTAAAAAAAAAAACGTTTCTGCGCCCACACCGTTATTCACAATAACACATTTTTTTTGGTAATTGATTAATTTTAGTTGACATGATATATTATGACTTTGCCATTCTTTCAAGAAGTGAACTTTTCAATTTAAAGTTTTATCTTTATCTTTTCAAGTTAAGGCTTTTTATTTTATGTTTCATGTTTTTCCTTAGGGGTCGATTTTACAAGGTCAACACTGTTGCCATTATTTTGCGCAGTAAAAACTTAAATATTGTTTAAGAAATATCAGCATTAAAACGGTCAAACTGGGTGCCTTCCTAAAGGCATTTATTCCAACACATTTAAATATAATGCTTTAGTTTAAGATTGGATTGTGCAATTTATTAAAACTTAAAAACACTAGATTTAAAAATCCCCTTTTTAAACTAGAAAATGTAACTGTTTCATAGACAAACCCATGCCTCCCTCTTTCTCACACAAACACTCACACACACACTTATGAAGATCAATCGCACTTGCAAAATAGGTGAATGAGGAAGATGCACAGAAAAAAAAAAATTGTTGATGCCAAAAAATTGATGGAGTGAACAAAAGAAGGGGTTGTTTGGCATTAGAGGACAAGGGAAAGCAAGAAAGTTGAAAGAAACTGACTTTGACATGCCTCATTTCCCGAGTCTGTTTGTGCAGCCGAGATGTGGGCGCTAATAGGTCCCGCAGAAATGCAGGAGCCATCATGTGAATTCTGAGGGCCGGGGCTGAAAAGGCCTCAAGAACAAGTGCAAAAAAAACCCTCAAAATACCTGGAAAACAGTCCAATTCTCTGTTCATGGAGGAGCTGACATGAAAATGTGCAAGAGGAAAAGACAACAGATGCAGCTGGCTTTAGCCGGGGTCATTAGATGGTCTGTGGAGAATCAGAAATGGTCGGCAACAGACATTTTTCAGGCTGCAGCTGATGTGTGGAGTGCAAACAGAAGCTGTTGAGTTACAGCTTGAAATACAGAGATGGAAGGAGTTTCAGTCACACAAACAAGTTGAAAGTGACCTTTACCATCTGACCATAGTCTATTGATGACTAGTCCACCACAGAAGGCATCATCTCTCCTTTAACTCCTTCCTCTTTGAATCCTTGCTTCTTGTCTACGACCCTTTACATCTTTTTCTGACTTTTCCCACTGTCTGTACTTAACTTCTGGTTTCTTAACCCCTTAACTGTCACTTGTCCGTATATGGGCAATCTAACTTTACATCACTATATTACTGTTAAATTCTAATCAAGTCAAATTATATATCATTGGAAAGGTTTAAGGCTCCAAAAATAGATATTTAAGCGCTGTTTTTTCTTACAAATTATGAATGAACAGTAATATATGAATTTATGACAAGAGTACACCTAAAAAAATCCACGTCATTACAGGAGTTTCTGACCTTTGTCACAAAAAGTCAACGCACACACTTTTAATAATTGAAACTTTGGTTTTTAGTGCTAAAAGTTCATAAAAACAAAAAAGCATAATTAGCATTTGTCAATAAAAAAAAAGATAAAATTATATTTTTAAAAGTAAGGTAAGAAGTCCTTTAAAAAGTATAATATATTATATATAAATATATATTTATTTATTTATTATTATATCACATATTTTAGTAGTTACGATAAATTGGGTATCAATTGAAAGCTTACGAACTCAGAATTCTTCCTGTGAAACCCATTTTAAAATTGGACGTTGCGTTACCATAGAAACAGTATTTTTTTTTATTAGGCACCTCCCCTTTTCGGCAATATCTTTCATAATTTATTATCAAAACCTTTTCTAATCTTGACAAACATGTATTGTCAGAAAGGTCTGAGTCTCAAGGTTCCACATTTAGTGACATATGTGATATTTGGACAGAAATTTATTAATTTGTTACGGCAGAATGCATACAATTAAATTCAATGGAATTCAATGGCATCCGGTGGCTATTTTTGGTATAGCGCCTAAACAAAATCTCATAGGAACTTCAATTTTTGAGATATCAACTTTAAATTTGTAACACAACTTGGTTAGATATATAGCTTTCATTTTCTAGTAATTTTATAGTAAAACCTATTTTGTAAAATATTTATTTTATATTAAAAAAATATATTAATAAAGTATATTTGATTTTCTGTAAATTATAACTTTCATAACTTTTTCATACTTTAGTTTTTTGAAGTGCTTTCACTTCAGTAATAATCTGCTAATTGTTTTCTTTAAAACAAGACCAAACTTGGGTGTATGTTCCAAAGTATTCTGGAATTACAACCATTTAAGTTTGTATAGTGCATTTTAATTGTCAATTATCAAAAAGGGGGTGACAGGTAAAGGGTTAAATTAACTGAACGATTAACTGAAATGTATTTTCTCTTCCACTGAGTAAGGAAAGACATGGATGTCTTGGATGGCATTGGGGTGAGTAAATTATTAGGAAATGTTCATTTTGAGGTGAACTATTCCTTTAAAGTACAACAATACGGGAAGAACCCAAATGGATTGCCGGCACTCAGTCATGGAAACATGTTTTCAGCTGTTATGAAATGCGGATAGTCCCTCATTACTGACTGTTCTGAGCTGTGAAAAATATAAGCCTAGCAAAATAACTCGAATATATTGGGTAACACTTTATAACTAAAGCTGTTAAAATTACACATATAGTCGCACACTTAGCGGCACTTTATCTTCACAAAAATCACAAGTGATGAATTGGAGGTGAGATGGTGAGCTATGAATATTCAGAGATGGTCTTTTGTTGTCATCTGTGAGCCATAATGATGCTGCATCTGTGCCGTTTGAGGCTATTTCTGCACTGATGTCTAAGAAACACATTTGCACATTAAGAAGTTGTATTGGCCCATTTCACATGCATGTATGAAATTAGTTCGTTTACAGAAGGGCTGGAGATTTTCCCTTAATTTTTCAGGTCAGGTTGTGCGACTAAAATGTTTATTCATGAGGGTTTCAAACTTAAGACGCACAAGGAAATGAAAATGAAAAAAGGAGAGAGAAACGCATTGGATCTGCCGAGGTTAACAAACAAGAAAAACAAAAGTGAACATACTCAGAACAAACATAATGAAAAATGAGTTGATTTTTGCCTGAACAATCGAGCTTTTGCATTATTTGATTTATTTCAGAGGAAAAAATCTTAAAATTGTCTATGAACTGCCATTCAGATGTAGCTTTGTGGGAGATATATTGCAAAAAATTCAACCTAGGCTCAATGGACAAACATGCCCACTGTAAAAAAAAAAAAATTTTCAAGATTTGTTATCACAACATTTTTTCTTTTGTCAAATCAACTTAATTTATTTAGTTGAGATAACTCATTATTTTGAGTTTCTGTTGATTAAATTAATCTCCTTCATTGCATTAACTCACTTTTTCAAGTTCAATCAACTTAAAATTTTAAGGCAACCAGGTTACTTACTTTTTTAAGTTAAACCAACAATATTTTTTATGCGAAACTCCATTAAACAAATAACATTCATGGCAGTTTCCAGGTAAAATGACGTCTGGTGGCAACTTTGATTCCTTTTCGCACAAATCATGATTACAGGGGCAGAATATCGATTAATAAAGACGTATTTTCTTAAGGTTAAGGTTTTTAAGGTTAAGGTTTAAACTTAAGGTTTCTTGCACAATACTATTTTATTACGGCCCCACAACACTTTTACTAAAACGCATGATTTGTAAAGTAATACATTTTGACATTTTCATATGTGATAGAATTCATATTCCTAATCCTATTTTTTTTTTTTGCACAATTTGCATTTTCATTTCCTTGCAACACTCTTATGACAATTAATCACAATCAATATCTCTTTTTATCATAATTATTGAAATACTGTAGTATTATAAAACATTTTTTAAAACAGCAAAACGGCAATTTAAATGATTCTTTTTTAAGAATCAATTTAAATGATTTTTTAGCTGCTCTTTATGATTATTCTTTTCTATTACTGTAATTGCATTTTTTTATTTGCATTACGGTCAAGAGAAAATGTGAATAATTTCAGTGACGAAAAGGCAAAAATCTCATTGACAATATACTTAAAGAAGAATATAATATATAATGTATACTATATAATATAAACCTATGAGAGCAACTAGACAGATAGTTGTATTTTTATTTTATTTGTTTGGCTATCACTTCACATATGGCTGACCGTTATCACCTTTCAGGTTTTTTTTGTCAGATACATCTCTAATACCTTCCAGCCAAAATACATTTCACCCACTTCTGTTCTATTATTCTCAACCTGTATATGCGTTTTTACCTGTTGTGTCATTATTGAATTTGCCCCAGAGCAGAATGTGCTATCACATAAAACATCTGTCCATTACTCTTTTTCTTTTCAGCCTTATCAGGTCAACATGGATAAACAGCAGATGCAGTTTAGCTCAATGAGCAAATAAAAACCTTGAAAGGGTTTCCCCGAGGCATTACTTAAAGAGAACACCCCTTAAAAACAATATTAAACATTAATCACTTTTGTTAAATTCTTTATTTCAATAGTCCACTTAAACATATACGTAACATAGTAGACTGTCTGCTTAATGCTAACACTTTATTTTGATGCTCCCCAACACACATTTCTGACTATAATAAACTTTGCAAGTAATGAGATACTAATGGGACCAAGTTGGCGTGTAGTTACAAATTGGTGACTTCGTAGAATGTCTAAAGTGGACTATTAAAATAAAGCATAGCTTCAATTTATCCTAAAAGCTCGGATGTTTAGCACACTTAGTTGTGTTTTATAACACAATGCAACCTGTATTTCTTGCTAATTGTTAAATATGCATAACAAAAAGTAGATATAACGCACCTGCTTAATTAAAAACCCGAGGAAACCTCACTATCATGAAGCACTAATGTGCCAGACAGCAGGCGATTAGAGCAGTAGGTGACAGATTCGTACTAAGGAGATTAATTCATTTGCTGTTTCCGTATGAAATAGTGCTTGTTAGGATAAAAATGAGCTTCATCTAAAACTGGGACTGGTAACTCGCTCTGATAAATAGAAAATACTTTCAAAACTCCATTAATACAATTCAAAGAGCGGTCCGGTGGGGCACACTCCAATATGAAACAACCCTGCACAACAGTTATCAAAGCCACACGGGATTAATTAAAAACACAACAAAGCAAACGGCACAGTAGTACAATCTAGAGGACAAAATCACATGCACAAATGTTTCCCACATAGGACTATCAAGTCAAATGCAAATGAAAACATTATAAAAGAGAAAGATAATGCGTTGGTGTGCCGTTTGACAACTCTGCCGATTACAAAAGGACAAGAAAAACAAATGTTTACAATAAAAGCACTTCCCACTAATTGTTCCTTCCTTTGCACAGGCACGAGCACACAAAATTATGTATTTTTAATAACACGGGCGTATACAGAGTGCTGTATGTTGTATTTACGGTGGCAGATAAGTGTTTCATATCTTCTTCTTTCGCAATCTAATCTGCTGAGATTTTGATTTGAATCTGAATGTTATCTGAATAACACAGCAAACATCATGCTACCGCAGCTGAGACGGTTGTACAAATAAAGCGTTAGTCTTAAATATTACCTGTGGTGTCATCATTCCGAATTCACTTGAACTTGTAGGGTTTGCAAAAAAACAAAACTCAGAATTTAAGAACTGTGTTCATAAGGCCTATAAAACGTCTAACTTCAAGGCCTTTTACAAACAATTTTAATCAAGACATTTTAAGCCAACATTCAAAATTTATCTAAATCTTGATTTTCTAGATAAAAATTACAGTATAGTTTTTTTTAGGTCATTTCAATACTACTTTCCTGCTGTTCGAACGTTTGTGGCCAGTAATGTTTTTCCCCCTTAAATTTAAATTATTACTTAATTTATTAATTTATTTAAATTGCATTAAAGTGATTGTATGTTTTTTTTTAATGTTACAAAATATTTATAAAATAAATATCTTGTAACATTTATATATCTTTATATTTATTATGTATTAAATATTATTATATTTAATAAATAATAATATTTATTAATATTAATATTTATTAATAATATTATTAAATTTATTATTTATTAAATATTTATCATATTTATATATATTTATATTTATATTACAAGATATTTATAAATATAAATATCTTGTAGATATAAATATCTACAAGATATTTACATTTCAAAAAAATGATGAACATTCTGTTTCTTGAGCAGCAAATCATCGTATTAGACTGATTTCTGAAAGATCTTGTGACACTGACGACCGCAGAAATGATGCAGAAAATTCAGCTTTGTTCACAGGTAAACATATTCAATATTTTAAACAATAGTGTATATTCAAATTTGAAATTGAATTGCAACGATTTACAAGAAATGTTAACAGAAATGTTTTTTTTTGTTTTTTTTTTAGCGTACAGACGATAACGTTGTGAAAACGATCCCCGTACAACACGTACAAAAACTGAACACGTAATACGCATGCTCATGTCATCAGCGTTTTCACAAATTCGCCTTTTTGCAGTTTACACAGAGACGATAACGGTTTTTAAAAACTCCACACTACAACGTTTTCAAATTTATCCGCATTGCAGAGCGTTTTCCAAAACCTAGCGTTTTCATTGACTTAAAACGCCGTCTCAGTGTGGACGGAAGGCCAAACCGGAGAGAAAAATATGTTAGTGGGGACATGGCCTTACTTTTGTGTAGTGGCCATCAAAAATGCGCTTTGTGAACGCCTTTTGGAAGAGTCCTTCGTGAAGGGATTGAGTTGTTTCTTCATTGCAATTATTATTTTTTGTCTGTCATGGAAGCACTGCTTCACTTTTTAAAAACAAGACTTTGGAAACATTTCTGAAACTTGGTAGCAAGAAAGTTTTCCATTCACCCCCTTTCTCTATTCTTCACAGTGTGCTTTTTTAGTTATATTAGTATGTTCCATTCACATTTGAAGGAAGGCAAGGGTCAGTCCTCACTGTGGCCTGTCATTAGACTCACATAGAGACAGTATTCACGCTGTTTCCCCTGCAGTCAAAAAGCACTCAATGCAGTCGCTCAGGAAATGCCTGACCTGCCTCTCAGATATTGCTTCGGAGAGAGGAGGTTATTGCAGCCCCATTCTGTGGATTAAGTGGGTCTGGGTCTATGTTACTAAAGCCTCCTCCTAGGGGTTTGACCCATGGGGCCACCCAATTTCTGCGTATAGTAGACTTAAAAAGCATAGAAAGAGAGCAAAGGAGAGAACAAGTGGAAAAGCTTCAGCAGAATGAAGACATAAATAGTAAGAAACTAATGGCTTTTTATCCATGTAGAATAATAATAGAGAATTAGGGACTGCTGACTGGTTACCATGGCAAGCGAAGGAATTGGTCAAAAACGAAGTTTAAAACAGAGACTGAGTATACACCCACCAGCCACTTTACTAGGTGTTCTTTTCAATTGCTCCATAATGCAGAAATCTAATTAGCATCTCACATGGAAGCAACTCAATGCATGTAGACATGGTCAAGACAATCTGTTGAAGTTCAAACTGAGCATCATTAAAGGGGAAGAAAGTGACTTTGAACTAGGCATGGTCGTTGCTGGTCTGAGTATTTCAGAAACTGCTGATCTACTGGGATTTTACAGAGAATGGTCTGAAAGAGAGAACATATCAGTTCTGTGGGAGAAAATGCCTTGATCATGCCATAGGTCAGAGGAGAATGACCAGACTGGCAACAGCAACTCAAATAAGGTCTGAAGAAGAGCATCTCTAAACGCTCAACACGTCAAACCTTGAAGCAGATGAGCCAAAGCAGCAGAAGACACACACCGATGACACTCTTGTCAGATAAGAAGACTACAATTCACACAGGTTCACCAAAACTAGACAATCGAAGATTGGTAAAACATTGCCTGGTCTGATGAGTCTCAATTTCTGCAGTAACATACACCCACCAGCCACTTCACTAGATGTTCTTTTTCAATTGCTCGATAATACAGAAATCTAATTAGCAAATCACATGGAAGAAACTCAATGCATTTAGGCATGTAGACATGGTCAAGACAATCTGTTGTTCAAGTTCAAACTGAGCATCATTAAGGGGAAGAAAGTGACTTTGAAAGTGGCATGGTTGTTGCTGGCCTGAGTATTTCCGTATTTCATCCACTGGGATTTTCACACATAACCATCTCTAGGGTTTACAGAGAGAACATTAAGGTTGGGTATCGAGAATCGAGTATCGATTGGAACCGGGACTAACTTTTCGTTTTTCCCGGAATCGTTCAAAAGTTCAAATTTCGATTCCTAGTTTCGATATTCACTCTCCGCCGACCAGAAGAAGAATCCGCTGAACAACACCAACGAAGAAGCGAGTCGAACATGAGTAGCTTACGTCGGCGGTCCAAAGTGTGGCTTCACTTTTCTAAAAATAACAAAATCTCGACAGAATGCAAAATTTGTGACAAAAGGAGTATTTCCCTTTAGAAAGGAGTATTTCCTTCAGAAAGACCATTGGTTAGCAAGGTTAGCTAAACTTTTTTGACCCTGCCTTTTAAAAGAATCGGAATCGAGAATCGTTGGGGACCAGAATCGAAACGAGGAATCGGAATCAGAATCGTTCAAATTCAAACGATACACAACCCTAGAGAACATATCAGTTCTGTGGGAGAAAATGCCTTGTTCATGCCAGAGGTCAGAGGAGAATGACCAGACTGGTTCAGCTGATAGAAAGGCAACAGTAACTCAAATAAGGTCTGCAGAAGAGCATCTCTGAACGCTCAACACGTCAAACCTTGAAGCAGATGAGCCAAAGCAGCAGAAGACACACACCGAGGACACTCCTGTCAGATAAGAAAGAAACGAAGGCTACAATTCACACAGGTTCAAAATTGGACAACAGAAGATTGAAAAAACGTTGCCTGGTTTGATGGGTCTCAATTTCTGCAACAACATTCAGATGGTAGGGTCAGAATTTGGTGTAAACAACATGAGAGCATGGATCCATCATGCCTTGTATCAACGGGTCAGACTGCTGGTGGTGTAATGGTGTGGGGGATCATTTCATTGGCACACTTTGGGCCTCTTAGTACCAATTGAGCATCTTTTAAACATCATGGACTACTTGCTGACCACGTCCATCTCTTTATGACCTCAGGTAAACATCTTCTGATGGCTACTTCCATCAGGATAACACCATGTCACAAAGCTCAAATCATCTCAAACTGGTTTACTGAACATGATAATGAGTTCACTGAACTCAAATAACCTCCACAATCACCAGATTTCAACCCAATTGAGCATCTTTGGGATGTGGTGGAACAGGAGATTCACATCATGGATGAGGAGCCAAGAAATCTGCAGCAACTGTGTGAAGCTATCATTACAATATGGACCAAAATCTCTTCCAGCACCTTGTTAAATCAATGCCATGAAGAAGTTAGGCAAAATGGGGTCTAACCGGGAACTAGAAGGGTACCTAACAAAGTGGCCATGTAACTCATCTGGGTCAATGTATTTTCATGAGCGAAACTGACCTTGCAATCATCATATACACATAAATAAATCTACCAAGCAACTTAAAACTGTTATGGCTTTCAATATCGGACTCACATTCGGTTAAAATATGTTTTATTTATTTATTTTTTTATCCAGTTCAATTACATTTGAAGCACACCCATTATAACCAAAAATCACGCTGTCATCAAGCTGTTTCCAAAGCCGTATGCCTGTCTGTCTTCTGGGAAAACCAAAATTGGTGCAAAATTGAAACAGAAGTCATAGCCACTGGGGAAGTCAGCTCTCTTATTAAATCCAATAAATGACTTGTGTTGACTTCAGTTGTGGAAGGTAATAATGCAAATTATTCAGTCACATGACTTGAGGCAACCTTAAGTAAGTGTATGTTTTTTATGCACATTTTGGAAATTTTATGCTCATCTTGGAGTTTCTTATTAGCATTTTTGCAATATCCTAAAATCTGCATAATGGAAACCCAGCTATTTTCACAGGACAGAAAAGAGAGGCGTGGACATTTTAGCTAACATCTAAGTTTGAGACTTTTCACAAATGGAAAGGAAACATATTTTCCAAAGTTCGGTCAACAACAAATAGCTAAGTCTTTAAGAGAATGATGTAAAAGCTTTTCACACGTGCTTTAGTGGCATCTTGGACAAGCATAAAAGAGATAATGAACCAATGACTGAAATACTATCCTTCAACTAAATACAATTTACAGCAGATGGTTGAATTTGGAGTGAACGTCAGAGTGGAGCTTCAAAGGCTGCCACTGAGTGTTCTTTATCCCCTCTGGCTTTGATTTTGAGTAGTTTTCTTTATACAGTGCATGATTACATGAGCCTTGATCACACTTTATAATGTCAAGCAGTGAAATGGCTTCTACATTGCACTTTGCAGAGTGATTGAGGGAGTGACCTGACTCTGGGCTACAGAGCAGCACTTTTGAGGTTTTTATTGGCCCAGGCCTCCTCTCCATTTGACATAATGGGGCATGATTTCGGCTTCCTTTCGTGAAGTTCATGTTCTATTCCACTCAATGTGACTCAAGAACATTGATTCATTCTGTCTGTTACCGGAGAGTGATAAAAGCCTGTTACAGCTTGTTAGTCAGTTGGTTATGGCTCTACAAAAATCTATCTATCTATCTATCCATCTATCCATCTATCCATCCATCCATCCATCCATCCATCCACCTACCTACCAACCTATCCATCCATACGTCCGTCCGTCCGTCCATCCATCCATCCATCCATCCATCCATCCATCCATCCATCCATCCATCCATCCATCCACCTACCCATCCATCCATCCATCCATCCATCCATTTTCGTAACTAAAAGTAGTAATTTGGCCAAAATGCATAATTTCTCCCTTGTCTTTTTTTTCTGGAGCCCTATTCTTATATTTTTGTCCTTTCAGCATTTGTCCCCATTCATTTTTTTTTAGCATGAACATTTTGCCTTGCATCGTATGTGTTCTGCGAAAGAAAGAAAGTGTTAGCACACATCTGTCATCAAACAGAGCCCTGGCCTCTTCTCCATTTGTCAGAATGGTTCATGGATTTGGCATCCTTTTGTGAAGTTCATGTTCTATTCTACTCAAGCGCTTTGATTCTTTCTGTCTGTTACCGGAAAGCTGGAAAAGCCTGTTTCAGCTGAGTAGCTTTGATTGTTTGTCAACTGATTTTGGCACTACAAAAAAACTTGAGAAACAATAATGGCGCACGATGCGTCATGCTGCATTCACTCCTTTTGAGCCTTTCTCGGTTGCTTGTTGACAGGGAACCGGTGGAAATAATTAAACTGTGCTCACTGAATCTATCTAAAGCCACATTTTACAGTGCGAGGAACTTTACAGCAGGTTTTTGTACATAAACGCTGATCAAATACGCCTTGCTGATTATAACATGACTGCAAGTTTTCTAAAAGCTGAGAGTTTTGTCCAGGATTCTGATGTCTTTCCTACGGCCCATCAATCACACGGAACTAGATTAAAAATGGAAATGAACAGAGGAAGGCAGAAATATTCATCTCTTCTAAAAAAGGGCTAGCGGTGATTATATTAAGAAAGGTGTTAGATCTGCTTTACCTTAGAGTTGAGGAGAAAGACAGGAAAACTTAATCCGCCTTTAGAACATTAACATTCAAATTACATGGCCAAGTTTCCTGCTTAGCCCTGGGAACGCGGGAAGACAAATTGGACTGAGAAGATTCATCGAGACTAAATACATGACAAAAGGGAGAAGTTTGCCCTGCGTTTTTTCAGACTGGAGGAATTCTCGCAAGACGCAGTACGACTTTATTTAAACATTTTTCCTTATATTCATATCATATGCATAAAAAGGGGACTTAATAAGAGGGATTCACTGAGTGATTACATCTGCAATTTGCAACCGTAAAACCCATTTTTAATTTGTATTTATTTCTTAAGGATACACGCCGCATGCTGTTTCTTCTATCTAACAGCCCCTGTAATTATTCTTTTCTTCTAGTTTGGTGTTGCTAAAGTGATATACATATTTGGTGAGTGGGTGGAGGTTGTGATAAAGTGTCATACAGTCATACAATTTAAAACATTGAATGTAGTAATAGTGGCGTTCTTAAAAAACGCCCCCTAAAAAGTCTTTAAAATGGGATGCACAGATGGCAGAACAATTAAAGTAAACACAATAGATCAAAATTAGGTAAAGAAGTCACCATGGCTCTGTTCCAAAACCTAGTGAGATGCTTGCGTTCCAGATGCTAAATTATTGTACCTTATTTTTGGCAAATTATAAAAGAAGGCAGTCCCAGAGGCAAAAACATGCCTCGGCCTATACACACAGTTCACCACAGTTTCCAGTTGAAATAACAACCAGTTGCAGTAAAACACTGACAATTTTTACTTTCAAATTATCGATTAATATCCTTGCAAAATACTGTTATGACCTCGAAACACTTGCATGATGTGTACACGAATTCATTTCACTTAAGAAAACAAGTCCCATGAAACACGAGTCATGACAAAAAACCTCCGAGGCTTTAAGAAGTGAGCAAAAATGGCACGATTATTTAAGCAAATCCGTTTTTATCTCGCATTTGCATTAGTGGGTAGGTCGTTTATTCAAAACTATAACAAAGGAGTATCTTGATGATGCGGTGAATGAGCTTGGAATCATGGGAGTTTGAATATATTAAAGTTGTGTCAACGTAACTGAGGTGTGAAGCAATGGGCTGAGAGCCTGGGACATTTAAAGGGATACTCCACTTTTTTTGGAAATAGGATCATTTTACAACTCCCCCAGAGCTAAACAGTTTTGCGAAGAGTTTTATCGTTTTCAAATCCATTCAGCCGATTTTATGATATTTAGAAGAATGTCAGTAACCAGAGAGTTTCTGGTCTCATTGACTTCCATAGTAGGAAAAAATATATACTATGGAAGTCAATGAGGCCAGAAACTGTCTGGTTACTGATATTCTTCTAAATATCAGAAAATCGGCTGAATGGATTCGAAAACGGTAAAACCCAACTGTTTAACTCTAGGGGAGTTTATTCGCCTGAAAGAATATATATACACCATCATGGGCTAATTTAATTTTTTGGGTGAACTATCCCTTTAATTAGAATTTAATATATTTAAAGAGAGAGACACAATTTGTTCAATAATCCACTGTTACATTCGAAAGTAACACATTTATGACATCATTGATAGGTGACACAATTACACTGGTTAAAATAGCTGATTTCTCTGGATTTAAATAGTTGGAAACGTGGGATAATTGTACAGTAAGTACAAAGCCAACAAATTTTTTGGACATTTTAATCCAAGAATCTTACATATTGTGCCTTTAAGGGTCTATTGAAAGTGTGGGCTGTAAAAAATCATCAAAAATGGTGGACACACTGAGAGAATTATTAATTATAAAGTAAATATAAGTGTAGTACATTCAAAACCAAAAACGATTTACAAACTAGTTCAATGTAACTACACTGTATTTTGCTGATTAAGATATTGCACTGTTAGCTTAGCAACATGCTAACACCAAACCCCATTAATTGTGTGTTACTGCCTTAAAAAGCAGCTGCTTTTGAACAAGGCACCTAATGGGTTTAGAAACAGAGCCAGTGAATGCATGTTTCTGTTGGTGTGCGACTGTGTTTACTTGCCAAAGACTGACTGTTTAATAAACTTGTCTCTGTTGTAAAATGAGTCATGTTTGTACACTTAAAAGGCTCCTGTAAGCGACCGTGCATATGTACATTGGTATGTATTTGTGAGTGTGTGTGCAATGAAGTGTAATGGAACATTTGTATGTGTACCTGCGCTTCATCTGCTGACAGTCCAATTTCATGGTGTGTCTTGCCTATTTTCACAAGATGTTGGCTCCTTATTGAACAATTCAAATTTGATTTGCGAGGAAAGGATGCTAAATACTGGCTAGAGTTAAACAGTCGCCGTACATAAGGAGTAGACCAGCAGCTCATCATCCACGGCACTGACAGAAAGCTCGTTCTGATATAAATCAGGCGACTCATCCAGGGGGAAAATGACTTCTGGGGTTTGGCTTGTTTGCCTGGGGCTTGAGACAATACGCAGATGTAGAGAACATGCAAGCCCCAAATCAAGGAGATATTACAATTTGAAAAGAGTGTTTTGTTTTGTTCCTTTCTGATTGGTTGCGTAGTGTATTTCTCTCTGTATTTTACGGCAATGCATTGATGCCTCTGAAGGGAAATGGGACGAAACCGCTAAACCATCAATCAATTTCTTTTCTTTCACTTGCAAACATCAAAGTACATATCTGTAAGCAATTGTTTACAGTTGCTAGTTTATGCCGGGCTTCACAGATCAATGCAGTGGTACTTTTATGTGGTAGTTTTGTAAACAATTTACTTTATTCTTTTTGGATTTCAACTTTTCATTCGCATTCACTGCTCTCCCTCTCTCTTCATTTCTCACTCTTTGAGTGTACGAGGGTGTAAATGTGCTGTGATGTACTGTAGTGAACTGCTATAGAGGTCAAATGATACAAGAAAAAACTAACTTGGTATAAAACCAACGTTTTTTGGACATTTACTGTAGTGTTAATGTGCAAGAAAACGGTTTTACCGTAGTGCCATTTCCCAAAAAAATCAACAAGTTTAATGCTTTATAAATATCATGGCAGCATGTCAAAAGTACTACAGAATTCGGACATTTACTATGATAATGTCATAAGGGGGTTTGCAAGGTATTACAATTTGATAGTGTTTTTAGGCATTCACTGTATAGTGTTAACAGTGCTTTGGACAAAAGTTATTTTTTAATATATATTTTTAAATATTATATTATAGTATAAAACTAGCTTTTATTTTTTTAAGTTTTACTTTCATTTTTATTATTTTCCCCCAATTATTTCTTTAAAGATTTCATTTATTTTTATTTTAGTATACTTCAACTTAGACATTTGAATTTTTAATTTTTTTTTTTTTGTTAGTTAACATTTTCCATGTAATATTTAAATGTATTTTATTTAATTTTATTAAAAAAAATCTACGCTGTATTTTTTTTTCAAGATTTGTTATCACAACATTTTTTTTCTTTTGTCAAATCAACTTAAATTAATTATGTAGTTCAGATAACTTATTATTTTGAGTTTCTGATGATTAAATCAATCTCCTTCATTGTATTAACTCACTTTTTCCATTTCAATCAACTTAAAATTTTAATGCAACCAGGTTACTTCATTTTTTTAAGTTAAACCAACAATATATTTTTACAGTGCTAGTGTTAGATAACAATAACAACACTGCTTTGGAAATGTTACCATAATACCATCATTTTGTCACTGTAAAAAAATAGTTTTATGATAATTACAACATTTTTTCTTTTGTCAAATCAACTTAAATAATTTATTTAGTTCAGATAACATAATACTTTGAGTTTCTGATGATTAAATCAATCTCCTTCATTGTATTACCTCAATTTTTCCATTTCAATGAACTTAAAATTTTAAGGCAACCAAGTTACTTCATTTTTTAAGTTAAACCAACGATATTTGTTTTCAGATGTCGTTTTTCAGAATTGCACCATGGTAATACCAACATTCACCGTAATATTACTACGATTTAAATTGAACATTCATGGTAATACCCATGAAAGCTACTAAAGTCAATTGGTATTTTCATCAGATACAATTACTTTACCATAGTAGTGCCACAGAATGTTTGTGTATACACACCCGCATCCAACAAATAACAACACACAAACACACACACATCCCGTCACACCATCCAAATATGCTGTTTTCCTGAATTGCATGACAGCCTGCCTCATGTCAGCAGTGGAACAAATTGGAGCAATCAGCCGTTGTCGGCTGCGATGCAATGCTAGGCGTCGCAAATTAGCCTCCATTAGCATAATGACCCTGGCGGGAAAAGAGAACGGCCCCCTCACACCATCACTCCCAGCATTCTATGGGTTGATGTTTACACCGCCATGACACCAGCCCCTCATTAGCACATTTGTCTTAGTTAGGTCCAAATTGGCAATGCTACCGTTGCTAGCAAATGCTCAAATGGAAGCTCATTGGAGCGTAACCAATGTGATGTCACTCATGATAGCACAATGGCGGCATAGAGAAAATAGACATTAGCGCTCTGGTTTATGCCCCTCCAGGCGTTTGTGTTTGTGTGTATGTAGTTTGCTTCCACATTTCATTATGAATGTCGTTTTGACGCAGCTCTTATCTGCTGTATTGGTTTTGCGGTTACGGCACTATAGGTTAATTACAGCATGCGTGTGCAATATACCCACACGTGGATGGATGTTTACACACATCTGACTTTTAAAGACCTTCTGGCATGTTTATAGCTTTGATGTGCTTTGATAGGGCCATCTACTGCTTCTTTGTCAGAATCTTTCACGTGATGTATGTGCGTGTCGGGTGGCTTTGGGCCATCATAGATTACGAGGTGCTTTCTTTAGATGCACATTGACTTGTCTTCGACCTCCTAACCTTGGGGAATTGATGTCCCTCAAGAGTGAGCATGAACTCCTGCTGTGCTTTAACGCTTCGACTCTCCATGACAGATTTGAGACTATATGACACACGTGATACAGATAATCGGTTTACACATGGGCTTGTTGATTATTGATATTCGATTACGGTTGTGTTATGCCAATGGATTGATTGCGTCAGCTGGTATTATTCTCAAATTTTAGACATTTTATTGATCAAAAATATCAGTCGTCTAGTGTAATCTTCCGAGGAAATGCAAAAGAACTGGAATAGTCGAACGGGTGGTTCATCCAAATGTAAAAATTTACAAAAGAAAGAGTGTTTGAATGACATGAGGGTGACAGAATTGTCAGTTTTGGGTGAGTGTTACTTAATAAAACCGTTTTGATTGCTATAGTCAACAAAGGCATGACGAATAGACTGTTTCTCCTTGACTTTTTATGCATGGCACTAAGCAAAGTTGATTAAAGTTTTATGCCATCTGAAAAGTATTGGGCTTTTTGAAGCTGTGTGTGCGATCACAGAGCCCCGCTTTTCTTTTTCTGTGAGAGCTTCATTAATCTGTTGACATTGATGGAATCGTAAGAGCGAGGTCTAATTTACACTCCCGCTGGGGAATTTTACACCGGACGAGAGAAAGAGAGAGAGAGAGTGATGAGTGTTTTCCACTGCTTTCACTTCTTCTGACTATTGCTTTCCTCGTCTCAATTTGTGAGGCAGAATCTCAGGGACCAGGGGGGACGTGATAAAAAAAACATTAAATGTTATTATATATTACATCTAACATCAGGTCTTTACAGTCATTTAAAGTCTAGAGTACATTTGTTATATGATGATCATTTTGTAATACTTGATGAATTGAGAAAACAGCTTTAATTTACCATTAAATAATCCCATTATGCACTCTCAAAGCAATTAGAAATTAATGAGAGTCATACTTTATTAGAATCTTTCTCTTTCAACTGAATTTATGTTTCTCGTGATCTTACAGATACATTAACTTCTAAATAGTTGTAATTTTTGAGCAGTTTGTTGTCAATATTCAATTGATACTTAATAACAAGTGCATTTAATTTTTTTAACAGTAATGCATATTATATATATATATATATATATATTAGGGCTTTCAGTTAAACGCGTTATAAATGGCGTTAACACAAACCCATTTTAACGGCGTTAATTTTTTTATCGCGCGATTAACAGTCTTTTTGTCCTAGCAAACTTTGTAGTTTTTTTTAACATGCTTTTGCAACAGGATGCGGCATGCGTCCTGATCCATTTCGGCATCTCGCACTCGTCATCCACTCAAAGCCGGCTCGCAAGCCGAAACGTGTGTTTGCGGCGTGCCTGTTGTTTTGTTCCAATGTTATTTTCAATAATAATTTTTCCACTTTTCCATATTGATAAGAGCAATAAAATGAGAAAAAAAAATGTAGAAAAAGAAATCAAGAGACATTTAGAATAGATAAAAATGTGCGATTAATCGCGAGTAAACTATGACATTAAAGCGATTAATCGCAATTAAATATTTTAATCGTTTAACAGCACTAATATATATATATATATATATTAGTGCTGTCAAATGACTAAAATAAAATTAAAAATTTAAAAAAAATTAAATTAAAGAAAAATTTAAATTAAAATATATATTAGTGCTGTCAAACGATTAAAATATTTAGTCGCGATTAATCGCTTTAATGTCATAGTTAACTCGCGATTAATTGCACATTTTTATCTATTCTAAATGTCTCTTGATTTCTTTTTCTACATTTTTTTTTCTCATTTTATTGCTCTTATCAATATGGAAAAGTGGATAAAATGTGTGGTGTGTGTGTATATATATATATATATATATATATATATATATATATATATATATATATATATATACATGCAATTAATCGCATGTAACCTAAAAGTTTGAGTTTATATGCATGTATACATATGCATTTATAAATGTGTGTATGTTTTTGCACACTGTAAAAAAACTGCTGTGTTGTTTTAACCCAATTTTGGGTCAAATATGGATGAACCCAGGCATTTGGTTGTTGGTTAGTTTGTCCACATTTGATCCAAAATTGGCTTAAAACAACCTAGCATTTTTTAGAGTGCGTGTACAATTCGAGCGACCACACAAAAATTTTAATAGTAAAGTGGTTACACTTTATTTTAAGGTGTCTTTGTCACAGTGGTATTATATACTGATTAATTAACATGTACTTATTGTAAGGGTTAGGATTAGGTTAAGTCATGTACTTGTGCATCATTTAATAGTTATTGCCATAGTAACTACATGTATTGTATGTAAAAAGGACACTTTAGCATTACCTAATTTATTACTGAAGACATAGTTGATGTTTGATCTTTCCGAAGATGCCAAAGATCTGTGTCAAAGCATTCAAAATGCATTATAAAGGCTACAATTCAAGTGTTTCACTTCAAAAACAGTACTTCAGAATGACTTCCATTTGATTGGAATTGCTTGCCTGGAAATTAGCAGAGGAGCTGAAGAGCATTCTGAGCACTGGCACTGAGATGACACTCCTCGTGGCGAGACTCTCGGCGTGCTGAACGCCCATTCAACTCATCAAACACCTTTCTGAGACATTTATGGGCTTACAGTATTGGCAGGGCCTGTCAAATCTCCTTAAACAGCAGTTTATTACTATAGCTCTTTGTTCCCCAGTGCCTGTCTCGGCTCTGTGAAATTCTCTGGATGTTCTTTTTTTTTTTAGCCAGCGGACCATGGAGCTGACAACTCTTGTAGAGCAGCCAGATAAGAAGATAAAAAGCTTGTTTTTCAGCGGTTATAAATTGCTCTGGCTAGGATCAGTGGCGCAGGGCTTAGAGATATATGACTTGATAGAAGCTTACTTTTATATCCATCACAGAAGCTGGAGTGTTATGTCAGAAGCGTTGAATTAATGCAATGATAGACGCTGAATTCATCGGGAGCCGCGTGAAGCTTTAAGGGCCCGTATCTCAATGCGAACACGGGCCGCCCGAAAGAGCTCGTGAAGGTTTGTCACCCGACTGAAGCTACTGTGGTGACACGTTCGGTTGAGAAAAGAGCCTCGTTTATGCATCCTAATGGTTTCTTTTATCTTTCCCTTTTCTGTGACTTCGGTATGAACCGACCTTGGATGAGGAAACATAAAGAGTGATGGAACATTAACCAGCCTGTCTTAAAATATGGCAGGGTAAACTTACAGTCAGAGCTGGCAGTTATGCCGAGAATAGAATAGAATAGAATAGAATAGAATAGAATAGAATAGAATAGAATAAGGTGCTTTGGAGCATATCATCTAGGTCTCTCAATCTTCAAAATGAAGGAAAAAAAGGATCTTTAAAAAAATGTATAGGATTGTGCAAAGCTCATATGCTATATTTTAATTGATGGCATATATTTATTATATTTATTATGTTGCCCTGGACCACAAAACAGTCATAAGGGTCAATTTTTTTGAAACTGAGATTTATAAATCACCTAAAAGCTGAATAAATAAGCTATATAAATATGCTATAATTCTATTGATGTGTGGTTTGTAGGATATGACCATATTTGGCCGACATACAACTATTTGAAAATCTGGATTCTGAGGGTGCAAAAATAATCCAAATATTGAGAAAATCGCCTTTAAAGATGTTCAAATGATGTCCTCGATGTTGCTGCATCCACTCACAAAAATGTTTTTTTTATATATATATTTATAGTAGGAAGTATACAAAATATCTTCATGGAACATGATCTTTACTTAATATCCTAATGATTTTTGGCATAAAATAAAAATCGATAAATTTGCTTATGATTATTCTTTTTTGGTTATATTAATCATTTCAAACATATTATTCTCATATTGATCCATTCATGCATTTTGTCTACTGTGTTCAAATATCATAAAGTTACAGTCATATTCATGTGTTCTTTTCAGACCAGGCATTTAGTTCACTTGTACTCTATATTTTGTAGCTATACATCTCCAAAGGCGAAGACATGCTGTTGTGTTTCAGGTTTCAGCTCAGTGTGGTATCTTGTTTATTAAGTTTCACATGAGATGGTTATCTTACCTGGAATTAAGGTCTAGACATGATTCAAGAAATACTGTATTTGGCCCTTTCTGCTTCTTAGGGTGTAAAACCATGATGCGTATCTACTGTACATTTGCATAATTAATACTAAAAAGAGACCAAAGGTGATTCTCAGAGTATATTTCTGACCTTGAACCTATAAATGCTCCAACATCTCTGCCTCACTTTTTGCCCTTGGATCTCTCAATTCTCTTATTCTTTTTTTTCTTTTACTCTTCCGGCAGATATTTGGTTAAAGACTTGCAAGTCTTCACTTAGTTATAATCACTAATCCAAACTGATTATTACTTACATATTTATCTACCTGTTCATTGGTTTATTATTTCATTCATTTTATTCTTAAAAGAAAAACTCCTTTTGATTCATCACTTCTCTAAGCCATCATACTCTTACAACATCTATACAGCCTGCTATTGTGTCATTCTCAAAAGTTAGCTCAGGTAATCCAGTGGGTGTGTGTGAACCGACATCAAGGTAGAACAGACGAGTGTGTGACTTCTGACCTTTCCGTCCCTCTGGCCACAGCAGGATCCTCATCTGTTGGTCCTGTCACTGGTTCTGCTTTTCATCTCAGCTCTGAGGCTCAATCTCTGAAGTCTCTCTCTTGGTGAATCTTCACACTGCTCCACGAGAGGAAGTGCACTGCCGCCAGGAGAGAAGAACATCCCATGAGGCCGGGTTATGTAACAGGCTCACATATGTCCTCGGATAACTTTAAAGTCAATGTGAAGTCAAAAGGAGCCAGTTTACTTTCTTACAATGTGTTCCTGGTATTATTGTGCATGATTCATCAGTGCATCCAAAGCCAAACAAAAAAAAAAGGCTTCTTTCCCTCCAACACCTTTATGACCACAAATCCAATTAATTTCCGACAGATAAAATCAACTTCCTCCCTATGTTTTTCTAGTTGAATATCCTGTTGTGTTTATCATTAAATAAATAGTTTTTTGAGGATACAACTTATGATAGTTTATAAAGATCCAAGTAGTTTTACTCGAACATTACAATTAATCTTATGCATTTTGTTGACTAGCACAGACTAAATGCCATTCATATATACATAATTAAAAATAAACATATTGCAAGATAATCAAATTAAGTGACTCTTTGGTCAAAATGCAGATTTATGTATAGTAAAATATGATTAAGCACCAATTAAACTCAACATAAGCATTTTAGTTCCCCATTTACTTAATTCAGCTCACATATATATATATATATAAAATATGTCTTTTAGACATAATTAATGTATATGAGTTGTATCCGAATGCAAAAAATACATGTTGATTCCAGGTTGTATGGTAATATAAGCTTTGTGCGTGTATACTTAGTACAACCTGTTTTGTGACCTTTTATGATTTTGTATGCATTGTTTACATGCATTTGCATGTTTTTTCAGGGAATGATTTAAGTGGCTTCCACGAAAGTGCAGTTATTCCTGTAAGATGCAGTTACCTGAAGTATGGAGACGAGAATGCAAATGCAAATACAAGAACATCGCAACAACTGCAAGCACTGAATCAGATACAGGTCAAGCATGGAGAGCCAATTAGCCTAGTGCTGAGATACCAGCACACAGAGTATATATAAAAATATACACACTTTCACATGCTCTCGAGAAGTAGTTTTACCGTGAGGATGTGAAAGTCAGTATATTTTTTATTTTAGATAAGGTCCCTGTATTGTGGAGCTGGGTTTTGCGGTGTGTCCCACATGTCTGCTGTAGATTCAGCATGTTGAATTGGTGTCGGGGCTTTCGGCAACAAAGAACTCTGCTTGGTGAACTGAACTCTGCTCAGTTTAGTGAGCGAGTCGGTGCACAAAAAGCGAACGTGAGCAAAAAAGTTAAGACGGCACAGACAGAAAGCTGAAGTCATCTTACCTGAGCATTCCAATACGTGAACATTTTCACAACAGCTCGAGCCACCTGGAATAAAGAAAGAAGGATTGCATGATTGGTATTCGAAATGGTAAGCAAGAGCTGCTGTTTATGCTTTCTATACTGTATATCTGCAGTTCTAGGTTCGTTTTGACAAATATATAGACTATTAATACCTGCTTATATAGATGGTTATTTCTTTACACAAAATCAGAACATTTGTTTCTGGGTCAACATATTTTGTTGATCATGGAACAAAGTTCCTGTCCTAAAATTTTATCCTAACCGTATCACTACCACTAAACTTAAAGGGATACTTCCGGGGATACTTCCGGATTTAGCATTAAGCTTTGTATTATGGCGTTTTTCCATTACCAGTACCAGCTCGACTCGACTCGACTCGACTCTTTTTTAGCTCCGTTTTCCATTGCACACAGTATAGTACCCCGTCGTCATAGCGACGCCTTTCGTTCCCAGTTGCCCCATCAGTTGCCATAATAATAGTAATTTTAGTAAATATCTCTGGCAAAACTTTTTTAAAACGCCGGTGTTATTCTGGATACTCCATCTGGTGCATGTAATGATGACGCAGTGAATGGTGACGATTCTCTCTGACCAATCAGCAGTCGGCATTGTTTTCACGTCACATTTTGGTATCGGCTCAGCTCGCCTTATCTCGCTCAGAACCACGCCGGAGGTGATACAAAAAAAGTACCAAAAAGCAGGTACAGGTCCAACTTTACTCATTAGCGCCATTAGTAGAAAACCTGTAGAATTTTCAAATTACCATGCTTTCCATACTCATATTCCCCTGAGACGAGAGATTTATGTGTTTTGTATTTGGAAAAAATCCTCCGATGACGCAAAAATCGTCATTTTGCGTCATCTGAGGATTTTTTTGGCCAGAGTCTAAACAGTCAGTAGTAGGGTCTGTCCCGCATGTTCTCAACCCGCCCATAGAGGGCGATCTCACTCACAGAATGAACACATAGTGTCAGCCATCTTTTTTTGGAAGCTAAGCTAGCAGGCTTTTGTTCTGTGGAGAAAGCTGAGTAGTAGGGGTTACCATCCTCTTTTTCACGGACATGTCCGGCCGTCGATGTCCGGGATTCAGCTTTTGCTTTCTGCCGTCGCCATTTAATGTTTACATGCACAGCTTTTGTTTCAATCTAACTGAATTCATTCCATTGGTGAATCTGAATGTAGTGTTTACATGAATGCTAAACAAGTGATCGGTTGATGTGTGTTTTAACAATGCTAAGAAAATCCCCGCTCATCCCCGAAGTCGCTCATCGGTAATCACGCCACCGCCCTCGCGCCGTTCTCCCGCGGCCCTCACTCGTCCCGCTCGCCACAGTAAACATGATGAATGGCGACTGTAGAACGCAAAAGCCGAATCCCGGACATTGTGGCCGATCTCGAAACACATTTTCGGGCAGACTCATCGCAGAGACTCACTAGTAGCCTAGACTTTTTGTTTAACTACTGCGCTCTGTTACCGGTAGGCGTGGCCTCCTAGGGCAGCGAAGCAAGTGCATTCTGGGAGTTGTTGTCTTTCAGCCACATAAGTCAAAAATACATTTTCTGTTTTTCTCAGTCTAGAAAGCGTCAAATTCAAAAATAATTTCACATTTCTTCTACATAAATTACCATTTTAAATACACATTCAACACTGATGTAGAAGGCTGTAAGCCTAAAATTGACACAAACTGTTATTCTGTCCCTCAAACCTGATTGGTTAGAATGTTGTTCCGGGATCAACAAAAATGTCCACGCAAAACCTAATTTCACCAAGTGCAACATATTCCAGGATCAACAAATTTGTTGATCTTGGAAAAACTGCCAAATTTAGAGTTCCTGTAGTTTATGTCAAGTTTAGGCTTATACAACCAAGGTTTGGTGCTTCTGTATCAGTGTTATACACCAATCATTTCCCTCTGATTTTAGGAAAAACCAATGGGTATAGGGTTAGATTTAGGAGAAGGACAAAATTTTAGGAAAAATGTTGATATAGGAACATATGTTATTAGGAAAAATCATGGTCACATTCAGAGAATACACTTACAGTACAGTATGTGAAAGGCATTCCACCAATATAAATGTTAAAACAAATAGTTTCAAAAGAATAGCCACACAGAAATGTAGAAATGTAACACTATCAGTAACATCTGGTATTTCAAGACATTTCAGGCAAATTGGACCTTTGAAATTATGTGAGTAGATCCTCTGTACTTTAAAGTTACCTACAGTATGTAAAAATGTTCACAAAATTCCAGTCATTTATTTCATTGTAGTGCTTATGCTCATCACAAAAGAATAAATCACATCAGCGATACTGTTTCCACATATTTTCCCGATGACTAAAAACTAGATGTACTGTGCTGGCATGCAGGTGACATTGAACGTTTTTGACACTGAACCTTCTCAAACAGACAGAAGAATAGTTTTACTATAACAATTAAATGTCTGTTTGAGAATCATTTTCTCATATTTCCTCTGTACAATCACTATTGTTGGTGTGTATGTTTGTAATGCAGTATATGAGTTGTGTTCCTGTAGTATCAAATCCAGCATGCTTCATCAAGATTACACAATGACAGGATTAAATGTCACCGGCCCCGTGATTCCAGCAATTAAACACCAAAAAGAGTCTCAATTTCTTTGTAAGTAATGTTTAAAAAAATCAGAATTATAATGCAATATTTGGAGAAATGACACTTTAGATTAGTTTAAGCATTTATGCATTTATATATATATATATAATGTATATGCATTTTTTGGCATTGTGACATTAGACAATTAAGCATATTTCCCACCAAATCCTCCATTACTGTACGTGTCTAGATTTACTTTTGAGTTTGCTTTTAATTCCCACCATTCTCCAGTAAATAATTGTTAAATACAAAAAACAAAATAAAAATACTATCCATAAAGAAACTTTCTAAAGAAACATTATCTATAAAGAAAATTTCATGGCCTCCATAATATTTTGTTGTATAAAAATATGAAAATGCAATATATAAACAGAAAGACCTTTTCTTTCTTTTCAAAAAAAAAAAAAAAAAAAAAATCCATCTTCATGCATTTTATTTTTGATCAACACTTGGAAGTAGGCAAGTTTCATAAAAAATAAATAAATAAATAATAAATAACTAGACAACAGATAACAACACTGATTAAAAAAACAAAACTTTTTTACACAACATTCTCAGTTTCTTCAAACAAAATGTAATTTATTATTTCTTTCTTTGCAAAATATGACAAATATGCGCTTGACCTGTTTCTGGAGTTTCACATAATGCAATTACATTGATTTAGGGTTTAATTTACCTTTCTCTCTGTGATAGTCTGGCTCATGCTGGGGTATTTCTACACTTGCGTATTTACAGAATGAACGTGTGAGTGAGCAAGTGCTTACTAAAGTACACTATTTGCTTAAAAGATTACCTGTCTCATTCAGGTACAGTATGCAGCATAAATGATCCAATTATGCTTATTTCACAAATGTAAATTTTGTCCCGCGTGGTTCAGACGCCCATCCACTATGTGTGTCATAAACCAAAGCAACCGCGTGAAATTCTGAAACTCAGTATCTGCCTCTTTCTTTCCATTCTACACTCCACCAATCTCCTGCCGTCCTCAGGCCTGTGAAACACCTGACACGTTTGACAGACGTGTTTTGACTAACTGCATATGGCAGTCTTGATAAATTACAGGCTAAAGAGGAAGCTTATCAACCAACTAAACTCAGCTCTACAGATAAGGAAGAATATGCAAATCCAGCCTGACAGTTTCCAGCACAGTCTGCAAAGTGCAGAATAAACAACCCAGATATATAAAGCTCCTTCCTTCTGTCTGTCTAACAGGATCATTCTATTTATGTTAGAGTACTTGAGAAGCAAGTGTCTTTATGTTGTCACAAACCACAGTTTTTTTTCTTTTTCTGATTTGGCCTTGTTGAAATCACAAACTTGCAACCATCATTTTAGCATCTTTTTTTTTTTACAATTTCTAGAGAAAATAAGTAATGTTTGCACATGCTGAACTTGCCATTGTGTTTCTTTGCGGTTTCTAGGGACTTCTGGAGTCGGATTCGTTTCTGTCAATTGGTTGTTTTGTTTCACTGAACCGGTTATAAATAATAATAATCATAATAAGCGCTTTGAGTGCCGAGAAAAGCGCTATATAAATGTAACGAATTATTATTATTATTTATTATTATAATAATAATAATAACAATCACTAGTTTGTTTATCTCGAATGAATGACATCTCGTTTGTGCAATTCTATTATTGAAGTACCCGATGTAAAAGTGGATGTTTTACTAGTCTAAAGCATATTAACTCTTTCCCCGCTCCCGGCTAGCATTTTTTTTAAGTTGCCAGCACCCGCTAGCGTTTTTGCGCAAAAGTTTCATGACCCCCAGAGCGGGTTGTTGTATTAAAGGTACAACATGTAAGATTTTTGCAGTAAAATATCCCAAACCCACTAGGCCAACGTTATATATTTTGTTTAGTTGACTACTTACAATATCCCAAATGTTTCAAACCATTTGTACTGTAAATCGTGAGAAAATTGCGATTTTAACCAAGGAAACTGGGTGTATAAGCAGGGGTGAGGAGTCGCCAGTCAATGGCGTCATATCCGCACATGGCACCTTTTAGTGTCAAAATCACGCATAGAGCTTTGTTCGGTTACGGGTAGGTTTAGGTCTGGGGTAGTGTTAGGGTTAGACCACTAGGAGGCGCCTTCTGGACCCATATCTGCATCTCATATTGACGCTAAATGGTGCCATGTGTGTTAGATGTAGACAAAATGTCAAAGTCGTCAGTATATGACGTCTTGGGATGAGACCGGGCAGGAAAAACTGTCATCGGATCAAGGTTATATTTTCAATACGTTTTTGTTATACTTTATGTTGCTCAGTCAAAGACATTTCGCCCCCTTTATGAAACCCTCAGCCTCAGGTATGCCTGAAAGACTGTTCAGTGTACTGCTGGACTGACTGAAGAGCTGAAACAGTTGGCAAAACCCATCATATGATCATATGCTCCTGAAAATTGGCTTATTTTGAGTTGGAGTGACGTCCGAAAGTGAGTTTTGATTGAGTGATTCGCAACTTGGTGAACTAAGAACTTTTGGATTCGATCACTACTGGTTGGGTATGAGGGCAGTGCTGGCTGGTTTTTAGGGTGGTTTCTTTCTGGTCCCATTAAAATAGGCCAACCCTCTTAATAGCTCCAGATATGGCTAGCAAATTTTTGGTATGTTTTTTGTTTTTATGACTTTGCAAGCTCTGATCATTTCGAAAAAAAATTGCATACCTCTCCTCAACAAGCCGCATTTGAGGAATCATTCATGTCCGTAGCACACTAAAGTTTAATACTTTGAGTTAGAGGTGTGTTTAAAACAATAACTCAATCGTAGCAAGAGAAATAATTATAGCCTTAAAGCTGCACTGTGTAATTTTTACCCCCATCTAGTGGTGAAAAGGTATATGACCATCCAGTGAATATTAGTTTCTGTTCCTCTCAATTCCGATTTCGTTTTAACTCCTACGGTGGCCAATGTAGTCCAAGATTAACATGGCTTCCAGTTCGACCTCGTCCATGAGTGTTAACTCAAACGTAAATGCGAAAGGCGAAGCTTGAATTAATGGGTATGTCTCTCTTTGGCTAATGTACTTTCAAGATGGAGGGGCAACATGGCGACCGACATTAGAACCCCTTACCCGTATGTATTTTCACACTCACGAGAATACTTTATTACTTGAACGAAGTAAATATACATTAATGAGCAGATATATTTTTGAAAGAACTAAGTGTTTTTAGCTAAGAATAAACTAAAAGAGTTACACAGTGTAGCTTTAACAAGCGCAACTAAAAAGCATCTGGGGAGATTCACCTCAGTTTACAACCACAACCCAAAGCCATGAATAAAACAAGTGGCCTTAACAGTTAAATTAGTGCAGCCATAATATCATGTAACACACATTTACATTTGTGTCAGACACAGAGGTGCGCGGTTTATCTTTTGCTCGGCTGTGTGTTTTTGTTGCTCTAGTTACCCTGAGGGGGACAGTTGGCAGGCGACGTAGAGGACAGGACGAAGTGTTGGGCTGGTAGCCAACGCCACGAACGCCGGAGAGTATGACTGACAATTAAAAAAACACGACTAGACAGGGCAGGCAGCTGTGACTTTAGTGTCGGAGTGTGTGAGGATTTGTACTGAAGGAAGAGCTTGCGGAAGTCAAAGAGGGAGGAAAACAAAACAAACACCAATGAATTTGATGAATGAACAACATTTTGTCCATTCAGTTACATTCACTAAAGCGTCTCAAAACTAAATTCATCCTTACTTCTAATATATATTTACTTTACAATAGAGATAGGGGATTATTAGGGAGAAACTTGCAGTTTCCAGAGGTAATGTGTTGTATGGTTATGCAAAGAAATACGCAAATGTACATTTCAGGAATATTTACTGAATGAGTGATTATATGGTATTCAATGATTATAGGAAATATTCATAGTAGGAAAGATTTTTCTTTCTTTCTTTCTTTCTTTCTTTCTTTCTTTCTTTCTTTCTTTCTTTCTTTCTTTCTTTCTTTCTTTCTTTCTTTCTTTCTTTCTTTCTTTCTTTCTTTCTTTCTTTCTTTCTTTCTTTCTTTCTAATCAAAATAGAGAGTAGGCTCAAACCTTGCTTGTATATATCACAAACACATTTGGCTACATTTATTATTGATTGATATTATAAAAGCACTCTGTGGATGAGTGATAGAAATGGAGCGCACATCTGAGTGGCAACCACACATTTAAGAGTAAATCACAGATTTACTCTGGAGGACTGTGATGAAAGCTCTCTTAAATAGGATCTATAATTATCTATGACTCATTGTAAATTTTCAGGTTGGCTTCGACAATACCTTTGAAGGCGTCCTATTATGCTTGTTCATTCTTTCAACTTTAGTTATTGTGTAATGCTGCTTTTTGAGCATAAAAATGATCTGCAAGGTTACAAAGCTCAAAGTCCACTACAAAAGGAGATATTGTATTTAACAGAATCCACTTTTCAAGAACGATGAACTTTGTACAACTAAGAAGTTTGGACTACAACATGATTTTTCCAGGCTTTTTGAAGTCATAATGATCCTCTTTTATTCCACTGCCATATGATATAATATATGATATGCTATATGATATGATTTATAGAAATGTGCCTTAGCCAATTCTGCTATGCCATTTATACTGGAGTGTATATATATATATATATATATATATATAGTATATCATTATCCTAGAAGCAAATATACTGTGATATACAGTCACTTAAAGGATTATTAGGAACACATGTTCAATTCCTCATTAACGCAGTCAATGCATTTAGGGGTTTGGTCCTGGTCTAGACAATCTCCTGAACTCCAAACTGTATGTCAGAATGGGAAAGAAATGTGATTTAAGCAATTTTGAGCGTGGCATG
Source organism: Cyprinella venusta (assembly GCA_038021265.1). NCBI lineage: Eukaryota > Metazoa > Chordata > Actinopteri > Cypriniformes > Leuciscidae > Cyprinella > Cyprinella venusta. Next base: position 4,047,205 of record CM075868.1, read on the forward strand.
GTTGTTGGTGCCAGACGGGCCGGTCTGAGTATGTCACAATCTGCTCAGTTACTGGGATTTTCACGCACAGCCATTTCAAGGGTTTACAAAAAGAGGCTACAATTTGCAAGAGCTCACCAAAATTGGACAGTTGAAGACTGTAAAAATGTTGCCTGGTCTGATGAGTCTCGATTTCTGTTGAGACATTCAGATGGTAGAGTCAGAATTTGGCATAAACAGAATGAGAACATGGATCCATCATGCCTTGTTACCACTGTGCAGGCTGGTGGTGGTGGTGTAATGGTGTGGGGATGTTTTCTTGACACACTTTAGGCCCCTTAGTGCCAATTGGGCATCGTTTAAATGCCACGGCCAACCTGAGCATTGTTCCTGACCATAGACTGTAAAAAAAGATGGACGACGCCCCCTCGCTCTTTTCCATCAGAGAGAACTGAGGCCGCCAGTGTCTCGATATGGCGCTGACATCTCGAACTTGAGTCTGCGCACTTGCGTGTTTGGGGACCAGTCATGCGCAGTCGTGAGCAGGAAGTAAAGCCGCGAAATCAAGGCCCCGCCCTCATTCTCGCTGAATCAAACGCAAGCACACGCCCCGCACTTTCATTAAGTTGCCTCTGTCTGCTTCTTTCCCGTCCAATGATGTCTGCCGATTGCAGAACCTTGTTAAAATAAGGTAAATACAACTACTAACCACATAATCAACATTATTAAAAAACGTTCGCTGGTGCTTCAGTGACTACCTCGCACAGAAAACCTGTCAATCACAGCTGTCAATCATGATGTCAGAGCACCGTTATTTTATCATCACATAACTAACTAAAAACAAACTTATTTTAAAAACGAACACTTGAAATTACATAAACGTGATATAAACTACAGTAAATGACAGAAACTATCTTTAGAAAAAGGATATGTGAAGTGTAATTTAATTGTTTAGTTGGTCTCGCGTCCCATTGAATAACATGGGAAGGCGGGGATTATGAGCTATACTAGGTCCAGTCACAGGGGGGCGATCGAGACGTTTTGGCTTCACTTTTGAGGGCTGGTGCGGCACGCTTGTTCCTGACCATGTCCATCCCTTTATGGCCACCATGTCCTCATCCTCTGATGGCTACTTCCAGCAGGTTAACGCACCATGTCACAAAGCTCGAATCATTTCAAATTGGTTTCTTGAACATGACAATGAGTTCACTGAACTAAAATGGCCCCCACAGTCACCAGATCTCAACCCAATAGAGCATCTTTGGGATGTGGTGGAACGGGAGCTTCGTGAACTGGATGTGCATCCCACAAATCTCCATCAACTGCAAGAAGCTATCCTATCAATTTGGGCCAATATTTCCAAAGAATGCTTTCAGCACCTTGTAGAATCAATGCCATGCAGAATTAAGGCAGTTCTGAAGGTGAAAGGGGGTCAAACACAGCATTAGCATGGTGTTCCTAATAATCCTTTAGGTGAGTGTATACTGTTACTGCATTGTACACCAATGCTACATTAATCAGGCCAGTCTTTTCATTTTTAGGATGTATACATGTGCCTCTGGAAGTTTCTGCCAACATATTAGCAACACCTTCTCTCTCTTTCTCTTCCTCACCTGTCTCCCGTTCATTGTTCTGCTCTACTTCCTTCAGCTCAGTTCGTAATGGAGATTGGCTCCGGGTTTACGCCTTGCCGCTGTGGAGAGCATAATAACACTTTACCTGATGTTTTCTCCTCTTCTCCTCTAAAGATTGCAATTGATTTAAGTGTGATGGGTAATATTGTTCGACGTTGTGAAGGGAACAAAATGACAGAAGTGATAAAGCATTCTGGACATTTACTTGACACCCGGGTTATCGTGACTTAAATGCAATGAGGTGCAATGGCGAACGGTCAGGTTTGAAAGCGATAAAGAGAGATGAGCCATTGGGAGATATAAAATGAGAGCGATAAGGAGACAAATACTGAGTTGTCTAACCTTTGTATCACTCCCCGTCCTTGCCGCACACCTGTAGCCAAGTGTTGCCGGGGCCTAAGCTGCAAACAGATGGCGGTGTGTTGTCCTTCACCTTCGTTCTGTGCGGAAAAAAGAGAAAACAACAGTTGACATTTTCCAGACTGAGAGCAACTCCTCACTGATTTGTCACCTGTCTGTATAATAAACATATATTTGGAGAACGTGACCTGTCATGCACACGACAAACTCAATGCCAATGATTAACTCTGATTCTTTTTATCCTCTATGGTTTTGTTGCTGTTTACATAAGACCGGTGGAAAGGTAGACGCCATAAAAGTTACACCTGCTCTCCTCCGCCATATGTTTATCTGAAAGAGCTTAAATCCAGGTTTTAATTATGTTTGTATCAATCAAAACATTTGAGAAGGTAAGATGAGGTACATTAACTATTTAGGTCACAAAACTGGCCATTGCCATCCCACAGGTTACAAGGAAAGGAACCTGGGTTCAAATCCCGGACAAGCCCCCATTTCTTGCATCCCTTTATTAACCATGGGGTGTAACAAACTTCATAGAACGAATACTCAGAATAAATCTGATTTAAACATACAAACGTACACCAGTGATAGAGAAGTGTATACTTTTGAGAATGCAGACATTTTGACGTGTGGAGTTCTGAAAGTCTTATTTTTTTTTTCCAAATGTAAATTCATGTACAATTTTGTCACAAATTTCTGGTTAAATAAACATTACATTACATAAAAATTGAATACAATTCTATTTTGTATTTTTTTTTCAATAACAATGTTATTAATGCCCAATTTCTTAAAAGTTATTGATAAACTTTATAACTTTTATAATAAATATCAATACAAAGTTAGTGTTTTTTATTACACATATTCTAACTAAAAGCTGTAATAATTTAAACATATTTTATTGGCAACAAATAAATCATAGCTGGAAGTAATAAGCTGAAAGTTCTGCAGATAGAATGTAAATATGAGATTCATTATGCAGTGTAGTCAGGTTCATTGATTGCAACGTGTGTTTTTGTGAGATTGGAGAAGTCGGTCGATGAATTGACGTCAGTGATGTCGACTGATTAAGTATTTGACTTAAATAAGACAACATAGATGTATTTAATTAGTTAATTATAAAAAATTGCCCTAACAAAGGTAAAAATGCCCATGGGAGTCAGTTCCTTAATAGACAATATTATTTCTGACCCTGATATATCTGAGAAACTGTACGGGCACAAACTATAAAGAACACCAGTGAATCATACACAACCACACAAAAAGTCAAAATGCTGCATGATGTAGTTCAATGACAGCCAGTCAAAACATATTTGATATTTGAATTTAATATACAAATATGTGGAGTAGGATTTTGGACCGATGAGATTTCACAATGGATGGATTACCAGTGCAACCTGGTTAGGACAAAATGTAAATACCATATATTAATATTAATAATAAACAGTAGAGAACGAGAATAGAGATTATGAGAATAGAGATTAATTCGTCGAGGCCCAAAACTGATCCGACACACACACATACTGATTTTTTTATCCAATACATTCAAGAATAACCGTTTATTCTATTCCCTAACTCTAAACCTACATCTAAACCTAGCCATCGTAGAAAACTTTCTGCATTTTTAATTTGTTTTGTTTGGTTTATAAACTCTTTTCCTCATGGGGACTAAAAAAAATGTCCTTACAAGGTCAAAGATTACTTGTATGTATTATTGGTTACACTTTACAATAAGGCTCATTAGTTAACATTAGTAAATGCATTAACTAACATGAACTAACAATGAGCAATGCATTAGTTACAGTGTTTATTAATCTTTGTTAATGTTAGTTGATACATATACAGCTGTTCATTGTGCGTTCATGTTTGTTCACAGTCCATTAACTAATGTTAACTAATACAACGTATGAATTTAATAACGTATTAGTAAATGTTGGAATCAATATTAACTAAGATTAATAAATGCTGAAGAAGTATTGGGTAACACTTCCTTTTACAGTACATTACTTACAGGGTACTTACAGTGTACTTACCTAGAAAGTACTGGCTAATATAAGGTAAGTACATGGAACAGGGTTAGGTTTATGGGTAGGTTCAGGGTTAGTACTAGTTATTACCCAGTAATTGTAGTTACTAAAATAAGTACATACTATTTACATGGGTAACTGGACTGTAAAAGGAAGCGTTACCAAGTATTGTTCACATATTGTACATGTTAACTAATGTAGTTAACTAATGTTAACAAATGAACCTTATTGTAAAGCGTTACCGTATTATTATACTTGTGAGGACATTTGGTCAATACTAACAGGTACACACACACACACAGTGGGGACTTTCCATTGACCGCCATTATTGCATGTATACCATTGGAATATCCTCACAATGCATATGATTTCAGGTTATCTTTCCACATAAATAGAGCAAAACCTGTCCAATATAAACTGCCCCTTTAAAAAACACAAAGTCAAAATATTAATATCTTTCATTCTGCTGCTCACCCCCGCAGAGGACTCACATTTCTACATCAACACTGTGGTTTTACTCACTCTCGTCGTCGTTTACTTTACCTCTCGTTAGCAGAAACCGGATCTGGCGGTACAGCACTTTACGCCAAGTAGGGAGGAAACCGGAGTTTATATACGTCCAACAGAAGACATTTTAGAGCACCAACCCTAAATCATTACAACAACACTGTAGCCATTTAACTGCCAAAATAGCCATCAGAGAGCACGTACCACCTCAGCGGGGATAATTGCATGTGCGTGTGTGAGAGAGGATCATTATGTACATTTAGAGCATGTTGAGAGAGTCTGTCCTGCGTATCTTTCATCTCTTTTCTTCCCCCTACCCCTCCGTTAAGTTCACATTTGCTCAAATTCACATCTGAGCAGCACTTATTCTTTTGTTAGTGTTGTTTTTATCCCCGTTTCTGACAAGCTAAACAAACAGAATAAAACATGCGGGTATATCATTGCCTTTCTTCTCTGTCCTACAAATTATTCGCAATTCTGCAGCAAAAGTTTCGCCATGCTCGGGGAAAAAAAGAGCTTTAAGTGGATAGCCCAAACTTTTAACACACTCCAGCATGGAAAAGCTTAATGCAACATTACGGTTGCAATGGCTGACCTGTGACCCTCTTAGATTTAAGCTGAGTGTTAAAAGGTTTACTGCACTGCGCTGGTGTTCGCGAAGGGCCGTCGCCGTCTCCCCGCGCCAGTGCCATCAGCTGCCCGGAACTCGCTTTCTCTCTTATATCATCACTTCCTAAAGAACTGAAAAATGTAATCAAAGGATTTACAAAGCAAGTTTAAGCGAGTCTGTCAGAGACAGCGAGAGAGAGACGGCAGCAAATAAGATCAGGTCACATCAGAAGCTCTCTTCTCAAAAGGGTAAGAAGTGCCCCACTTATATTTCAGCCTTGTCCTTCACGTTTAATGGTGACCTAAGAAATAGGCTAAGTGAAGATTTAGATGGTTGCTGTGTTTTGGTCAACACTTATTTCAGTGGTTAACCAATGAGTGCCATTGTTAAGACAAAAAAACATTGAGACATGGTTATTTTATGCTTCACAGAAGAAAGTTTGGAATGACAATTTTGGATGAACTCTCCATTTAAATCATACACTAGAAATTATATAGAGCTGTGATGTTAAAGGAAGCAGACAAGATATAATAAGTAATATTTTTGGATACATTAGTTGGATTGTCCACTTTAGACATTGTACTGTAAGTATTTTATTAGAAATGCCAACCAACTCTCACTAACCAGCACAGTCTCATCCCAAGACGTCATATAACTGACGTTTTGGGACGTCTTTTGACCATACGTCAATATTCGACTTTTTAGGGCCCCCTTAAACGTCGGTAGATGAGGTTATGGGATCCTAACTCTACCCCACACCTAAACCTACCCCTAAACCTAACCCGTCACCTAACTGACGTTAAAGGTAAAGCGTCAGTTGTATGATGGCCCGGGATCGCCATCTACCGACGTTTAAGGGGGCCCTAAAAAGGCGGATGTTGTCGTATGGTCAAAAGACGTCCTAAGACGTCAGTTATCTGACTTTTTGGGATGAGACTGTGTTACACTAACTCTCAGGTTATGGGTTAGGGTTAGCCTACGCTATCTCACGACCAATTCGTACGACCTCACTCGTACGAATTCGTAAGATTTGTCTAAACCCACGTGATGGTTGGGTTTAAGGGCGTGGTAAGGGGTAGGTCATCCGTACGAATTCATACGAATTGGCCAATTCGTAAAATATGTATGATTTAGCAAAATCGCTAATTATTTGGAAAAATTTAGCAAAATTCGTACGGGTGACTAATTCGTACCACTTTTTAATCATTCGTCAAATTCGTACGATTTGGTCGTGAGATCGGGTTGGGTTAGCAGAATAAGTTGATATGTAGTTGGAAAGTTATTTATAGTCAGTAAAATGTCTGTTGGAGAGCAAAAGTTTTAACAGATATTAAGCAGACAGTCTACTAATATTCTAATGAATGGAAGTTGACGTTTAAAGGGATACTTCAGGATTTAGCACTAAGCTTTTTATTAGTAGGAAACCTGTACTGTTTCCGAATTACCATGCTTTCAACCCTCATTTCCCCCTGAGACGAGAGATTTATATATTTTTTTGTCTGGAAAAAATCTCTGATGACGCAATAATCGTCATTTTACGTCATCGGAGGGTTTTTTGGCTAGAGGCTAAAGGCTACAGTTGTAAGGGATTGTTATGCATGTTCTCAACCTGCCAATAGAGGGCGATCTCACTCACAGAATGAACACATAGTGTCAGCCATCTTTTTTTAGGAAGCTAAGCTAGCACAGCTTCCTGCTCGCCACAATAAACATAATGAATGGCGACTGTAGAACGCAAAAGCCGAATCCCGGACATTTTGGGTGATCTCGAAAAACATTTTCTGGCAGACTCATCACGGAGACTCACTAGTAGCCTAGACTTGTTGTTTAACGACTGCGCTCTGTTACCGGTAGGCATGGCCTCCTAGGGCAGCGAAGCAAGTGCATTCTGGGAGTTGTTGTTTTTCATCGACATAAGCCAAAAATACATTTTCCAGCTTTTCTAAGTCTAGAAAGCTCCAAATTCAAGAATAATTTCACATTTATTCTACATAAATGACCCATTTTAAATAAACATTCATCTTTCCAGAGGTGAAGTATCCCTTTATGAGTCCCAATGAATCAGAAACTCGTGAAACATCGTTATAATATGATGTAATATTAGGAATATTGAAAGTCGTATTTACTGAGAATACAAAACTAATTTTGAATGGCCGTGGAGATAGATGCAGTTTATAATCAGAATAGTGTCATTACAGGAGCAGGATCATTCTAACTAGCATGACCCCTTGAAGACGGACGACATTTTCAATAGCCAATGTTCAAGAAATATGTTTCCAGTCAGAAATATGTTTCCTTTAAATAGCCAACTGTATTTGTCATGGACTTTTAGTTTGTTTGCTTCAGTCACATGCTGTATGTTCCTTTGTTCAGTTTTCCGCCACTCTTTAGTTGTCATGGAGATTCATTTAATTATCTCAGGTGTTTTTCATAATTATGCTCATTTGCCTTGTATTTAAGTTGCCGTCTTTTCAGTTCTCATTTATATATTAGAATAACAAGCACTGATGAATTGTTCACGTTAAAGACTTATTTCGAAAATCTTATTAAGAATAGGCTCAAGCTTCTTCTTGCCTACCCTCATGTTTTTTTTTTCTCTCTTCAGAATTTCTTTCCTAATCTCCATCGCAGGTAATAGCTTCCTCATTCCCCTCCTCTCTTCTTCCCCTGTCAGTTTCTCCATCATCTCACTCCTGGTATCAATCTGGCGCCCTTGCTTCGCCGTCCACACTCCCCTCATCATCTCAGAGAACACAGCAGACATCTTTTTTTGGGCTGTGGCAAAACAAATGAGCCGAGAATGTTTGACCTTTAGCAGTGCACATCCTGAACATGATATGTGAGTGTCAGAGAGAGGGAGGCAAGAAATAGAGAGATTGCGAGGGAAACGAGGGAGGTGTTGGAGGAAGAAATTGAGAAAGATACAGGGGAGAGAAAGTCAAGGGGAGGAAATAAACAGAGACGGAGAATCAAAGAGAGAGAGATGGAGTGAGGATATCTCAAGTCCTTGTTTGTCCGGTGTGCCAAGGATATCTGTATTGATTCAGCAGGGTGTCAATCACAGCACTCAATATACTATTTATGTACTGAGGCCTTTACCTTTGAAATAACAGCAGAGCTAAGATGATGAGAGTAGGCTAAGCATAACCCCGCTGCATAAAACAACATCTTCAAAAGTTAGTGCGTGACCTCGGCAGTTTTCTCTCACTGGCCTACAGAGCACACGATGCTGCAAACGTTTGACTCGCCTCAAAAAATACACACACATGAAATGCATCGCGTGCTTCCTGCTGGGAGATTATTCTTACGTTTAATTACATCATACAAATACTGAAAATAACCTGCCTGAGCTTCATCTATTAATAGATCACTCATTGAGAGTAATTATTTTCTAGAAAATGGTTGGTCTCCAGAGTGATATGTGATTTTCCGGGCCGATGACGATACCGATTATTACAGATCAAATAGACCGATAACCGATATTTTGAACCGATATACCGATAACCGATATATATATATATATATATATATATATATATATATATATATAGATATATATATATATTAGGGCTGTCAAAATGATTAATCACATCCAAAATAAAAGTTTGTGTTTACATAATATATGTGGGTGCACTGTGTATAATTATTTTAGATATACAGACACACACACATGCTTGTATATATTTAAGAAATATTTTCATGTATATTCTGTATATAGATTTATATATAATTTATTTTATATTTAAATATAAATATTTTATATATAAATAATATTTTTCTTAAAAATAAAATTTTTTCTTAAATATACATGCATGTGTGTTTTTATATATATACAAAATAATTATACACAGTGCACCCACATATATTATGTAAACACAAACTTTTATTTTGGATGCGATTAATCGCGATTAATCGTTTTGACAGCCCTAATATATATATATATATATATATTATAATATAATATAATATAATATATATTTATATATATATATATTACAGCCTATATCTGGTGTAAAACTGTAAATTAATGTTAAAATTAAGAAGGGTTACAACGAAGGGTTTTGACAAATACTTTCTTTAAATGATTTTAAACATATCTACATATCTTTGAATCTGAGAACTATAATAATAATAATAATAATAATAATAACTTGTAAAAACTGCAGGGAGCACCCAGCAGCTTTCTAAACATTTTGTAAAACTTAAAGACTCGTTTCGTGTCTTAGGCCATCAATACTTACATTTACGAGTCATTAAATCATGTTTAATTTGGACTTCTCTGTGCATGCTCTTTAAGGTGGTGACCATAGACCTCCATTATATGACTGACAGACACGAACGGTTTGACCTAAAAATATCAAAATTGAAACTACTGCGGAAACAAAGACACCTACATCTTGGATGCCCTTGAGGTAAGTTTAAACATACCAGAAATTAATTTCAAAGTGAACTATCCCTTTAAGAGTGCATGCGATTTTGGATGCAGTTTTCATGCAGGTTTGAGTAAATTAATATTAATTTTTGATTTTCATCTTTAAGAATGCATTTTTGTAAGCTGTTTTCAAAACACAACATCTGCTGGTGACAAGCAGTGCTTCTCTTTTCACATATTTTGAAATTAATGCTTATTACTGAATAGAGACAAGATGTTCTGTTCACAACAAGCAACAGCAACATACTGTATGACACTGACTTCCATGTGCATATGTCTCGCACAGTGTCACAACAAGTCTAATTATTCCATTCTATGTAGTTCATCTCAAGGGACAAAGCTTCTCTGCCTACATTTACACCCCCTGTCTCTATATACATTGGTATGAATAAGTTTTGGCACCCATGCTAAAGTTGCCTAAAAAGAGGAATAAAAAATCATCTTTTAGATATTGATCTCAATGCCTTAATTAGAAAAATGAGGAAAACTCCAACCTTTAAGGACACAAATTTTCTTTGTGAATGAATAATGCATCATAAATAAATAAAAAATTTCCTTAAAATAAAGGGTGCATAAGTCATTGCCCCCCTATGTTAAATTCCCATAGAGTCAGGCAGATTTTTATTTTTAAAAGCCAGTTATTTCATGGATCCAGGATAATATGCATCCTGATGAAGTTCCCTTGGCCTTTGGAATTAAAATATCCCCACATCATCACACACCGTCCACCATGCCTTGAGATTGGCATGGTTTTACTTCAGTTAGCCTAATAGCTGGTTTGATTTGCATTGAAAGATGATCTTATGGAAAGTATAAAATCTCAAGGCATGGTGAATGGTGTGTGATGATGTGGGGATATTTTAATTCCAAAGGCCAAGGGAACTTTATCAGGATGCATATTATCCTGGATCCATGAAATAACTGGCTTTTAAAAATAAAAATCTGCCTGACTCTATGGGAATTTAACATTGGGGTGCCCTGACTTATGCACCCTGTATTTTAGGAAAAATATTTATTGATTTATGATACATTATTCATTCACAAAGAACATTTGTGTCCTTAAAGGTTGGAGTTTTCCTCATTTTTCTAATCAAGGCATTAAGATCAACATCGAAAAGATGATTTTTTATTCCTGTTTTTAGGCAACTTTAGCATGGGTGCCAAAACTTATTCATACCACTGTACATGTACACATCCCAACCCACATGCTGACACACCGCTGTACTAATAAAAAACTGAAAGAATGGATCACTGTGCTTACCAATTCACAGAAACCCTCTCAGACATAGTGCTGTACAGATGTGCCTCTTTGACCCTCGGTTATTGCTCTCAAAGTGTCTGTAATTCATGCCTATGATGGAGAAAAGACATTTCCATTTCTTTAAAACCCCCTTAAATCGTAGGCGTGTCATTTGGTCAACGGCTGAGCTTGATAAAACGAATTCCAACCATTTGAAGTCTGACAAGTAGAGCATTTCGCCTTTGGAAAAATAAGAGTGAATGGTACACTTATCACCGTGCCACTGGTGTGTGTGGAGTAAGAATACATCACAAAAATGACTGCAGGGACTCGGCCGTGTTGTCTTTCGTTTCCAACGAGGGTCTTTGAAAAGAGACTTTGTGACTCAGTGGTTATCTGATGGCTTACAATTGCTCTGTTGGGCCACAACAAAAAACTTGTTTTTTTTTTTAAATGATTTATAAAATTGCAGAGCACACAGCTCTATTTTTCTTTTGCAAATGTTTAGGCTGAAACAAGGTACTATATGGTGAGCTTGGAGGTTTATGTGCGAAACGTATAATCTGCTCATCTCTCTCCCAGTCTCTTCCTATCTCTTTCCGTCTCTCTTTATCAAGCCAACTATCCATCAACTCTACCCTGCCTCAGCCAGACTCCAGGAAGTGACATCATCGACACAAGACAGATGGTCCCATTAGATAAGAGAGGCCTCACAGCTGGATGGGAGCTATCAACAAGGCATTTGTCAACAGAACATCTGAATGACCTATTTGCTTTCAGCGAGAGCTGTAGATTTAAGGCCAGACAGTGTGGTGGGGTTGAGAGCCGTGAAGTCGTGATGTTAGACAAGGCCGTAACCACGTCTAGCACGAGCTAAATGTGATAAAGGTCCTGTGTGTGTAATAGTTTTTGGTCCTAAATGCGGTAAAGGCCCCAAATGCAATAACTTTTAGCACAATGGTTTGTGCAGTCAAGGCGGTGCTCGGACGTTGTCATGGTAACAATCATTTTTTTGTACTAAGAAAAATATATAATGAAAAAAAATTAGCTTTTATTTTAAATTTCACAGTCATCAATTCCAATTGTTACACCACAACAAAAAGCACTATGCTGACTAATGTAAAGTTCAGACATTTTTAAAGACCAGTAAACAGCCAGTAATAAAATGAGCACAAAGTAGAACCATTAATTAGTGGGTGAATTCTTATTGTTACAAGAGACAGAAACTGATTCAATATTTTTAAACATATGCGCTGTGTCAGAAATCTCCGCTCAAACCGCCACTCCCTACAACCTATGTAGGGGGTAGAGAGTAGAGCACTATATAGTGAGCTCACCAGCATAATAGAAACACCACTTTCGGACACTACTCGATCGTCTCTCGGCGCCGTTGATTACATCATCTGTCAGCCGGTGCCGAGCCGGCTCTGGGCTAAATAGATTTTTTTAAATAAATACATTACATTATATTGACCTTATTTCGCCAAAATTTAAAAACTAAAAGTCATTTCTGTCCGTTTCTGTTATAATGCGCTATTCCACACATGATTATAACTTATTTTTACGATCAGCGCAATGCATGATGGTATGTAGGGCTTGGGTTAGTGACCATCGGTTGTACACTACTTTTCAAAATGCATTCTGGGATACATTGAGTTGACTATATAGGGTATAATAATCATCACTATACAATCGGACAGCACTACAAAACGGCGAGCTCACTATATAGTGAGAAGTGGGTGATTTCGGACACAGCAATAGGCTACTCTTCGAAAGTTTGGGTTCAGTAATTCAGCAAGGATGCATTAAATTGTTCAAACGTAACATTTATAGTTACATAATATTTCTATTCTCAAATAAATGTAATTTTGCATCACTGCTTCCAGAAAAAATATCAAACAGCGCAATTGCACAAACATTGATAATGATGGAGGATCATGTGACACAGAAGACTGGAGCAATGATGCTGAAAATTCAGCTTTGATCGCAGGAATAAATAACATAATAAAATATAGCAAAATGAAAACTGTTGTAATATGTTTGATCAAATAAATGCAGCCTTAGGCCGGATTGACATATAGTGCCTAAAAACGCGTTGAAATCGCTGGGCGTGCCACATTCTCCTTTTTCCAAAGCGCTAGGGCGGTTGTGCTGCGTTTGGTTCGTCACGTGACCAACTGTGCGCTAATGGTGCGCTTGCAGCATTCTGAAAAGATGAGATGTTTTTATCTCGATGCGGCGCGGATGCGCTTGGAAAAAACCAAGCGCGTCGCTTCCATTATGAGCGTGCCTACATTTGAAATAACGGTAACACTTTATAATAACTGCATGTTATTAATCATTAGTTAAGCATGAGTAAACAGTTAATTCATCATTTATAAAACATTAATAAGCAGTTTATAAATATATCTATAAATTCTTTCTTCTTGATTTCTACGCATATCTATAATGCGTTTAATAATTTTATTTTCATACTTTGTTAATGATCAATTAATAATTTCTAAATGAAGTATAGCATTATTTACAAACCAGTTGTTTAAGAGTTGTCAAGTCATTCATAAGATCACATAGAAAGTGTAAGCAAATGTAGTAAATACAGGTAGTTATAAAGCATTTAGTAGTGGTTAGTTAACTATTTTTGTGAGCTAATCTAAAGTGAGGACTATTCATGCTTTGTAAAGCATTTATAAAGGCGATTTAAAGACTCGTAAATCTTCTAAACAGTAAAATGTAACAAACACAACGCAGTGATACAGAACATAGACATATTTAAAAGCCTTTAAAAATGCTTTACAAGGCATGAATAGTCCTCACTTTAGATGAGCTCACGAACATAGTTAACTGACCACAACTAAATGCTTTATAACTACCCAAATTAACCCTGAATTACAGCATTAATACATGTTAATAAAACAGTTATTAACACACTAAGTAACCATCACTATATGTTTGAATGATAAGCTGTATGAATGTACATTTAAATCGTTTAGCAATCATTTACTTACACGCTCTAAGTAATCTTATGAACCATTGACAACTCTCAAATAACTGGTTCATAAAAAATGCAATTCTTCATTTAGAAATGATACATTGATCTTTAATAAAGGATGGAAATACAATTATCTAACAAATTATAGATATGCTTTTAAATCAAGAAGAAAGCATTTATAGCTGTATTTATAAACTGCTTATTAATGTCTATTAATGCTTTATGAATGATGAATTAATGGTTTACTCATACTTAACTAATTATTATTAGCGTGTAGTTATTATAAAGTGTTACCGAAATGACGAACTTGAGCGCGCAAAAGACGCGATAAGTGAACAAGCTCTTAGGCCACGTTTACACGAGAACGCTTGTGGGTGAAAACTTAAAAATATTTAATCGGATGTGCCTTTCGTTTACACGCCGATGGGCGTTTTGGGGGCTTAAAAACGCAAAAAAAGTGAAACCACCCTCCAGAGTGGAAATCGTAAAAATGCTCCACAGTCGAATGTTCTGCATTTTTACATTTTCAAATAAAAAACATTACCTCGTATGAATCACAAGATGACCGAAAAATGTCCCCACAGGGACAAGCATTTCGGATATTGTCATCTTTGTGGGGAAATTTTGTCCCCATAATGGGTTTACCAAGACCACACACACACACACACACACTTGTGCATGTCTTGTGTGACTCACTCTGGGCTAATCAGAGTTTTATCTCTCTCTCCAACTGCCAGCTGCTCCAATCTGCTCTGCAGCCTGCCGATTATAAAATTGTAAAAATGTGAAACATACACTCCCATTAACAAATGTCACGAGGAGCTTGAAAAGGAGATCAAAATAAATAAATAAAGCACGTTCCCCCAAAGTCGGGAGGGGGGAAAAAAATCCTTTGTCTGATGACATTTCCTTCTCAGGAAGCAAATTGAAATGGAAGAATTTTAATTTTGTGTGATTCAAATAAGCGTGCATCTGAATTGTAATTAATACACACTGCTGTGCTCCCCACGGGCTGCGGAGATGACACTGGCTTAGCAAGCAGGGGATGAAATTCCATTTGGAAACGTAAAAGATTATTGTTATGAAAGCCCAACACTCTTTTATTTCCATCTCCTCTCCTTCCTTTTCTCCATTTCTGTCTACTCCTCATTTCCTGTTATTCATAGACACTTTAGATCTCTGCAGACGACTCGTGACCCACATACACAGGACTTCGCTTTGAATCAGAGAAACAAAAGAGGATAAACTCTACATGCTGTTATTAGCAGGGAAATGTCCAGGTATATGCAAGACTGCAAAAGCTGTAGGGATTGCTGAGATACTGTGCAAAATGTGTCTACGATGAGGGCAATATCCGAAATCATTGTCCTTGCGGGGTGATTTTTTGGGTCCCCATGAGGAAAACAGCTTATAAATCATACTAAGTGTTTTTTGAAAATGTGAAAATGCTCAAGGTTTTCTGTGATGGTGAGTTTAAGGGGTCTGGGGTTAGTGTAAGAGGAGAGAATATACAGTTTAAACAGTATAAAATCATTATGTCTATGAAAGGACCCCATGGAAACCCTACGCTATCTCGCGACCAATTCGTACGAATTCGTACGAGTGATTAAAAAGTGGCTAATTCGTACTAATTTATACGACCTCACTCGTACGAATTCGTACGATTTGTCCAAACCCACGTGATGGGTAGGTTTAGGGGCGGGGTCAGGGGTAGGTCATTCGTACGAATTCATATGAATTGGCCAATTCGTAAAATATGTACGATTTAGCAAAAACGTACTAATTCATATAGGGTTGGGTATCGAGAATCGAGTATCGATTGGAACCGGGACTAACTTTTCGTTTTTCCCGGAATCGTTCAAAAGCTAAAATTTCGATTCCTAGTTTCGATATTCACAGTCCGCCGAGCAGAAGAAGAAACCGCTGAACAACACCAACGAAGAAGCGTCTACCGGAAGTGGAAGTGTTGGCATAACCGCGCGAGTCGAACATGAGTAGCTTTCGTCGGCGGTCCAAAGTGTGGCTTCACTTTTCTAAAATTAACAAAATCTCGGCAAAATGCAAAATTTGTGACAAAAGGAGTTTTCTGTGACAAAAGGAGTATTTCCTTCAGAAAGACCGTTGGTTAGCAAGGTTAGCTAAACTTTTTTGACCCTGCCTCTTAAAAGAATCGGAATCGAGAATCGTAAGGAACCGGAATCGAAACAAGGAATCGGAATCGGAATCAGAATCGTTCAAATTCAAACGATACCCAACCCTAAATTCATATGAGTGAGGTCGTATGAATTGATATGAATTTGCCACGTAAAATTCATACGAATTCTAGTGAGATCAGGTTCGGAAACCTGTGTGTGTGTGTGTGTGTACATTTTGAGAACTGATTTTATACATCCTTACAAAAATATAACCTTAATACCATTATAAGTCACTGTAAAAATGTTTAAGAAAAGTTAGTTCTCAGAAAAACCTGTGCAGAATTTGCTTGCAAATGCAACAAGGTTTGATATATTTTGTTTTCTAATGCAGTGACATTCAGACATTTTAAGTGTGGCTTAAGTTTGAGGTCACGGCACAACACACACACACACACACAAAATATGGAGGTTTTAAACTTCACAGCTCTTGCTAAGTCCCGTGGGCTTGATTTTGTCAACCTCTCACTTTCTGGAAAACACATAAGCACACGCCAGACGGCAACTTGTGACATCAGCTGATATGTTCCTGTAATATTTCCACTATATTCCCTTAGATTAAATCACGCTTGCTCCAGTAAAAGGAATAGTATTTCAATAAATAAATAAATACGCTCCCTTCCTCATGTTTACCACACACGCAAGTTTGTGTGACGAGGTATGTCCCTCTTTGGCTAATGTACTTTCAAGATGGAGGGGCAAGTTTGTGTGACAATTTAAGTCATCGTCATTTCGCTTTACCTCCTACGGTGGCCAATGTAGTCCAAGATTAACATGGCTTCCAGTTCGACCTCGTCCGTGTTAACTCAACGTAAACCCAAAAGGCGAAGCTTGAATTAACAGGTAAGTCCCTCTTTGGCAAATGTACTTTCAAGATAAAGGGGCAAGTTTGTGTGACGATTTAAGTCATCATCTACTAAAAATCTCATTCCCGTTTTATAACATTAATCCCATTTTTAAACATTATACACATCATGCCTTATTTGACATCATTGGTTTTAAAGCGAAATGGAGAATGAGATCCACGAGAGCCAACGAATACATTATATCATGTTTTCTATCTCACTGTCCAATACAGTGTATACTTTTTTCAAAAGTAAACTTACATTTATTATAATTTTTCTTTACTTAATTCTTAATTAGTTTGCCTACATTGTTGCTATTTTTAGGGTCCCCTCCCCACATTAAATTTTATTACATGACGATGAGTTTGAGATTTGCACCAGTTTTTTTCCTGTTCCACACATAAAGCTATCATAAGGATTTAAAAGACACAACATTTTACGTTTTATGCTGATTTTTGCCATGGTTGTTATAAACTCTCATAAGACATGGAAGACTACAGTACATGGAAGAAAGTAAGGTATACAGGTATTGAATGCCATGAGTAAATAATGAGATTATTTTCAATAATAGGTCAACAACATCATTATAATTTCACAGCTCTCTTTTAATCCGACAGCCTTGATTTTGTCAACCTTTCGCTTTCTAGAAAACACAAGCAAACGGCACACACCAGCCCTGACTTCACAACGCTAAAGCATTCCAGTAATGGATTCAAGGATGTAATCGCCAGTGATGGGAATAACGGCATTACAAACAGCATAAACGAGTAATCAAACGAATTACTGTTTCCCCCTTTACAACACCGTTACCGTTAATGACAATAAACCCCAGCGTTACTATAGCCTAATTGAGCTCACTGAAGCGGTTTCCATCCGAGCAGGGTCTCTCTCTGCCATAGAACCAGCAAAAAAAATGTTTTGCAAAGTTTTTTTCTCTGGTGTGTGTGTTTATGAGGCACCGGACCGGAATAAAGTGAAGCAAACACCGCAAGCGCTCGACAATGCGCGAGATAGAGCGTGTCCGAGAGCGCGCTCGACTGACCGAGTGTGTCCGAGCATTATATACAGTAGTTTGTTTATAAATAAATCACAAATGCCATCATTAGAATAATCTCTGTAGCCTATTGGTATCATCTGCAACATTTTAATTAATTTACATGATTATGCAAATAAAATCTAAAAAATAACCTGCAGTGAACGCTCTGGAAATTCGGGTTCTGGGAGCCCGATCTCACGAGAATTCGTACGAATTTTACGTGGTGGCTAATTCGTAACAATTCGTACGACCTCACTCGTACGAATTAGTGCGATTTTTGATAAATCATGCATAATTTACGAATTGGCCAATTCGTATGAATTCGTTCAAATGACCTACCCCTGACCCCGCCCCTAAACCTACCCATCACATGGGTTTGGACAAATCCTACAAATTCGTACGAGTGAAGTCGTATGAATTAGTATGAATTAGCCACTTTTTAATCAATAAATTGGTCTTGAGATAGTCTAGGTTATTTTAATTTTCACTAAAAGAGTGTATGTACATATTTTTATTATTATTTATTCATTTTGGTACATTTTAGCGTAAATTATTTTAGACTTATTTGTTGGCCAGTTGTGGCCTATGCAATATTAAATATTAAATATTGTAAACCTAAATCGCAAAATAATGTTCTATTGTTCTTTAATAATGATAATATTTAAAATAATATATGGGATTTTATAATAATGTTTTATAATGATAATTTATTCTATAGTAATTCTAATATATTTTATTCTATTTATTCTATCATTCATATTGGGTGCATCCAAGTTATTTTTTAAATAATACAGTTACTTTCCCGGGTAATTAGTTACTTTTATAATGATTTAACTCAGTTACTATTTGTAAGAAGTAACTAGTAACTACAACCACACTAATCGCATATTCAACAACTAGGGGAATCAAATGTAATAGTTTTGAACTCAACCACAGAAAAACTCTTTTATCAGTGGAGCACTGATCTGAATATCGGAGGAAACATGTCCTTCTCGGCGTCTATTGGGGTTAAGGCTCTCGCCAGATCTAACTTCCTTTAGATTCCATCATGCTCGCTTCAGTTAAATTTGGACGGCATCATTCAGTTTTGGATGCTGCTTTGTTGTCCCAGTAACCTTGTATCTGAGTTGTAATGAGACTGTGATGTAAACTCATCTCTTGGCAATGCCACATGGGCCGCTGGTGAACATTTATCACTCTCTGGCCCGCTCTGTCCAATCCTGCACCGGCCCAGATTGTGCCTAAAGATAGCAGGAGTGTCCAGAACCCCAGAGATCGCCCCTCTCTCTCTCTCCCTATCTCTGCTTCTCACACACCCCCCCCCACAGACACACACTGAGCGAGAGGTAGATAGGCTGGACCGAACCATCATCTGGCCACAGCCGAGCAGCCACAGCCACACACATCACCGCACAAGTGTGAATGTATATTTATGCATGTGCGAGACACGATTTCTCAAATACCTTCACATCCACACTGTCTCGTGAACAGCAGACGTGCTGCTGAAATGAATCAGAGAAGGAGAACAGGATGAAACTCAAAGGAGATTTTCTTTCTGGATCACTCGGTCGCTTTTAGATGTGTTACAATATATTGCACTTCTATTTTGGTTATCTTTTTTACACTTCCATATTTTAATGACTTACAGTGACTGTGCATTTCTGAAGCCTTTCTGTAAATGTACTTGGTTGACAGACGCGCATCGAAGAAGCCGAGCTTTGTCACGTCGGGTTTGATTAGCTCTTTTTGCAGAGTTCACAAAAAAGCCTGTACTTAAATTCGCCGGGTCTTGAAAATGGATTCATGAGATGTTTGAAGAAGTGGGAAACCTTTAAACATTGAAAACTGAAAGCACACTGCAAAGAAGTCATGTTCCTAGTCAGTATCCTGGCCTTGTTTTCTGTAAAATAGATCTAAAGGAACGAGATTAACTGAAAAGCAAAACTGCATAATATATTTAGCCTCGTTTTTTTTTTAAGAATTTATCTTGAACGTAAATTTCGCATGGTTCATTGGCGGATTTTTGCACTTGTTTTGCCTTACAGTATCTTTAGGGTATTCAGGTTCACTAAATTGAAGCTAAATTCAGATATAAATGTTCATAAAAAAAGTTGAAAATTTCCACCAATCATTCATTCTATGAATATAAGGTAACACTTTATTTTGATGGTCCCTTTTGAACAGTCTGTTGACTATAATAGGAAGTCTGTTGACTATAAATGAAGGGATAGTTCATTTTGAAATTAATTTTTGGTATGTTTTAACTTACTTCAGGGACTGTTCCGCAGTATTTTCAATTTTGATATTTTTAGGTCAAACTTTTCTACCAGTAAAGTTCAAAACTAACAGTATTTATATCGTTTTTACCTCTTGTAATCACAGCAGTGCCCGCGCCCTCAGATCACTTGGACGTGGCTGTGGTTACAAGAGGTAAAAACAATATAAATACTGTTCGTTTTCTCACACAAACCGCTCGTTTCGTGTCTTAGGCCATCAATGTGTACTTACATTTACGAGTCATTCAATCATGTTTAATTTGGACTTCTATGTGCATGCTCTTTGCGGTGGTGACCATAGACCTCCATTATATGACTGACAGACAAGAACGGTTTGACCTAAAAATATTGAAAATGAAAATACTGTGGAAACAAAGACACTACATCTTGTCAAGGCTGGAACATATCACAAAACGCTTTAGAAAATAGTGAAAAAAAGACACTTCAAAATTAGCATCACCCAGTCGTCGTATGATGGTCAAAAGTTTGAACAGTTAATAAGAAATACTTTCGTCCAAAGTAGAGGTACTGAAAGCTGACCATGATCTATCCGACATCTGGAGGTTCAACAAGGTGTTTTTATATTAGTTCTTGCGATACAAAAGCAATGTGGTCCATTTTCATTTGATCTCTGAAGAACACTTGAGCTAAATGCATTGAATCTTAAAGCTTTTAGGAAGCAGAAAGCTCAATCTTGAAAATTTCCTCCAATCATTCATTGAATATAAGGTAACACTTTATTTTGATGGTCCCTTTTGAACAGTCTGCTGACCATAATAGGAAGTCTGTTGACTATATATAGGGATAGTTCATTTTGAAATTAATTTTTGGTATGTTTTAGCTTACTTCAAGGACTGTTTCCGCAGTATTTTCAATTTTGATATTTTTAGGACAAACCGTTCTTGTCTGGCAGTCATATAATGGAGGTCTATGGTCACCACCTCAAAGAGCATGCACCGAGAAGTCCGAATTAAACATGATTTAATGACTCGTACACATTGATGGCCTAAGACACGAAACGAGCGGTTTGTGTGAGAAAACAGTATTTATATTGTTTTTTACCTCTAGCCACAAAGCACCCGCGCCCTCAGATCACTTGGACGTGGCTGTTGTTACAAGAGGTAAAAACGATATAAATACTGTTAGTTTTCTCACACAAACCGCTCGTTTCATGTCTTAGGCCATCAATGTGTACTTACATTTACGAGTCATTAAACCATGTTTAATTTGGACTTCTCTGTGCATGCTCTTTGAGGTGGTGACCATAGACCTCCACTATATGACTGACAGACAAGAACGGTTTGACCTAAAAATATTGAAAATGAAAATACTGTGAAAACAAAGACACCTACATCTTGTCAAGGATGCCCTTGAGGTAAGCTAAAACATATCAAAAATTAATTTCAAAGTCAACTATCCCTTTAAGGTGCAACGTTACATAACAGAATGTGTAAAAGGGACCATCAAAATAAAGTGAATCCTAAAATAATTCTAGAAAATTAATTGGTCTGACTTGTTTTCAAAAGTATATTTTACAAAGAGCATCACTGGTAAATTTCACAAGATGCTTTAGAAAATAGTGAGAGAAAAAAAAGACACTTTAAAATTAGCATCACCCAGTCATCGTATGATGGTCAAAAGTTTGAACAGTTAATAAGAAATACTTTCGTCCAAAGTGGAAGTACAGTGAAAGCTGACCATGATCTGGAGGTTCAACAAGGTGTTTTTATATTAGTTCTTGCGATACAAAAGCAATGTGGCCCATTTTCATTTGATCTCTGAAGAACACTTGAGCTAAATGCATTGAATCTTAAAGCTTTTAGGAAGCAGAAAGCTCAATCTCTTTAAGGACGTGACTCACCTGTTCACAAAGGAACCGCTCAAATATGTCAATATCGTTCAATATGTGGCTTTCTCAGTTGACCTTAGGGCTTATCATAGAGGATTTCATGTAAGAATTACACTTTAACAATGAGTTTATCTTTGGTTAAATTGGCACAACACGGGGCAGGATGTTTTATCAATACATTTCATGTTTCGTCTTTCATAATTCATGGCCTTACTGCTTTAATATAATTCCTTCAATAGTACACAATTGAAAGGTTGTCAGGGCTGCAATAATCCTTTACATAACCTATCAACAGTCCAGCATCATAGACATGAGCTTGTGTGCATTATTCATACAAGGACAAAAATGCAATTCAGAAAATAAAACAGAAAATATCGATGTGAAAATCAAAGCTCAGCTCTTATGGGACTCTTAATTTATTGCAGTGGAAAAGCAAAACTTAATACAGTAGCTAATCTAATATCCATGGAAATCCCTTGTTTCTTATACTCTCTGGCCAGGCTGTGTAGCACCGAATACAAAAGGTCAAAGCCACAAAACTGAGCTCTGTCACCTTCAGAAATGAATATGCGAGTTGTAATTAACTTATTTTGATACAATAGCAAGAAAGTTTGCCACTGAAATTTCGATGAGAGTGTTAACTTGATGTTATATCACACAGATTTGTGAAAGTGTATCACTGTTTTAAAAACATGACAATGCAAATCCATTGCTAATACTCACTGATGTTTTGTCTTGATGGTTTCCCTCCAAAATGACATCACTTCCTGTATGATGATGGCTATATGGAACTGGATAGAATGGAAAATAATATTTAAAAAAGTTTCAATCAGAGGAGTGAAAAACATGCCACATTTGTAGTATTTCTTAATAAATGTCTTATTTTTATTCAGAAGTGACATGGAGCATGACAAAAATACAATAACAATTCTAAATTCACCCTATGTTTATATAATTGTGATAAGTGAACATACATTTTAATCATAATGATCATGACACCTACAGTATGTGTGTCTCTTTACTAACTGCAGTAGATTTAGTCACAGTTCATGAATTTGAGAAAAGATAGGCGCTGGTTGTTAGCCAGCCAAAAATATATTTCTTCACTCCTGTATCTCCACTTTTTCCCTTGTAATATTTTATGTCAGTGGGGAAAAAAGAGCTGATAATAATTTCCAAGAACCAGGCTGGCTCTTCAGTCCCTCCCTCTTTGACCTAACAAAGCTTTGGACACACACACAGAGAGACACACACACACCTGAAACCGCAACAGGAGTGTCGTCCCTCAGTCGTCCATCAGATGAGAGATAAGCGCATGTTTCATGTTCGCCTCTAGATGGTGCTGTTTACCACAACTCAACCAAACATGACCCGTCTTCCTTTAGTGACCATTTCTCTTCAGAGTTTCATCTCTATTCAGTCAATCTTAAATAGAACAGATGAAAAGATTTTAGACCTGTGCATAACGTTTTTGTTACTGTTACATATTTCAACCCTGTTCCTACATAAAATAAAAACGAAATCACTAAGAGAAATTGATTAAAATGTTGAATTTCACAATTAAATACCCGTTTCAATCAATATTTATCTTCATAAACTTGGAGTATAGTGAGGGAGGATTTCGGTGACTATCTTTTACAGTGGAAAACTGTTTATCAGTGTTAATATAGGCTACCAACCTATTCAAGCTTTTAAAATCTCGTTGAAACAAGTGTAAAATGTACTGATGGCAGTCAGGTGGTTCAAGAAAGGCCATACGGTGGTTTAACGTTCATCAATATCGAGAAAAGTAGATTAATTAAAACAAGTAGCCTAAAATAAACTGATGTTTTTGGCGGGCTATTCCTCCACAGTAAAAAGTATCCTAGAGTAGTTAGCATATATTCCGACCAACCTAATAAATATATTCTGTCACACGACGATAGCCGGTACACTTCTTGCTTCAGTCAAACATAGGCTGCTTTTTTCATACAGTTTGACACGATGTTGTACTCTCTAAATATCCAAATAACTGTCAGTCACAAGTTTTAGTTTGTGTACGGATAATTTGGCTTCATAATGCTGTAAACAAACACATTTATTAGTCTTAATGAGACCGTACATCGGAGCTCTTCATCCCGCAGCCCGCAGAGTCTTTCTGAGGCATTTCGCTCCTTCTCAACAACGCGCTTGAGTGACGTTTATTCCAACCAATCACACAACGCCCCCTCCTCTTTCTGCTACGTTCATGAAGAGACGGGCCAATCAGCAGCCGAGGGGGCGTTCCCCTGTGGGCATACTCAGAGTTGTTGCAAGAAAATCAGTCTGGGGATGAGGAGAGAGGACAAGCATCCCAACACATCCCACCGTTTGGACTTTTTCTCATTCAGGTGTGCGCGGCGAATCACGCACAAGACACCGGGACAGAAGCCTTGGATTTTTCTTTCTGACTGAGGACTGAGAGGGAAATGATCTGATCGCATTTGAACTTGACTCTTTTCATCTGATGGGATAGTTTATGTCGATAATTGAGCAGAACAGGTACATTTCACAAGGGCTCCTCTGGTAATGCGGAATGACCGTGCGGGACCGTTAATGCGCGCGTGGATCACTTGATTCATCACCGACCACCGCATTCCGCGCGCCTCCGAACGCACAGATCTGCGGGGGAAAGTTCATAAAGATTGTCTGTCAGATTGATTGCTGTTAAATCAACATCCCCCTCAAAACCAGCTGTGCTTTGAATTGGATTTTTTTTTTCCTCACGACTAACACACTTAAGTCTTTACTGACCTAGCAGTGATCAATACGGATATCTTCATATTATTCTGGAGTCAGATCATTTTTATGACTGGTCGAACGGATTTGTCACTATGCGCTCGAATTTGGTAACCTCCGTATGCGCGAGCTCACAGTGAACCGAGGTAAGAAATCGCATGCATACACCCTAACGGGTTTGCATGCAGAATTTATATAGTACTGTCTTGCTTCAAAACACACTGTCACTTCTCGTGCATATTTTTTATATATATATAATTAATAAGATTAAATCCCAAATGCATAATGTGTCATTTTGAAGTATTTGACAATAGAGGCATTCCATGTTAAATTAAAAAAAGCTGAGTGCTTGACTGGCTGCATTATTTTATCCAGAGCCGCTGTGTATGCACAGGGAAATGATTACAGTGAAGCGGCCAGGCTGTTGTGGTGGTTAGAATGAATTATAACTAGATTGCCCTGCCATCTTTGTAAAGCCATGCTTTAAACCTTATTACTGTTTAACTCTTACTTGATTTCGAATTATATTGATTTTGATGCACCATTTGTTTTGAGTGTTGAATATTATGGGATTCATTGTAACGTATTATGTTGTGTGTTGTAGGGTCTTGTTTGGCTGCTCTTTATCTACAAATGTAAGGCTCTGCGAAACCTTGGCTCTGACAACACCATATGGAGACAACTGTTTGAATTAAAGCAGCGGGAACACGCGTGAACTGCTGTCATGGATTTAAGGGATTTTTTCTTGTTGGCAACATTAGTTGCTTGTTTCTGGTTAGATCCGACCATTGCCCAAGAGCTCATTTACCCTATTCGAGAAGAGCTACAGGAGAATGTTCTCATTGGAAACATACCAAAGGACTTGAACATCTCCCATATGTACTCTGCCACCGGGGCTAGCAGTAATTTGGTTTACCGGCTTGTTTCTAAAGCAGGTGACACCCCGCTGCTCCGAGTGATGAGCAACACAGGAGAGATTTTTACCACCTCCAACCGTATAGACAGGGAGAAACTCTGTCCTGGCCCCTCTTTTGAAGACAGCGAGTGCTCCTTTGAAATCGAGGTGGTCATTTTACCCAACGATTATTTCCGATTAATCAAAATTAAGATAATTGTCAAAGACACCAATGACAACGCCCCCATGTTCCCCTCTCCTGTGATCAACATTTCAATTCCAGAAAACACACTCATCAACAGCCGCTTTGCTATTCCTTCTGCCACCGATCCAGATACCGGACCCAACAGCGTACACAAATACGAGCTGCTGAACGGACAGAGTGCCTTCGGTTTGGATATCGTGGAGACACCAGAGGGAGAGAAATGGCCTCAGCTTATCGTTCAGCAGAATTTAGACAGAGAGCTGAAAGACACTTATGTGATGAAAGTAAAAGTGGAGGATGGGGGGAACCCACAGAAATCCAGCACTGCCATTCTACAGGTGACCGTCACTGATGTTAACGATAACCGGCCCGTCTTTAAAGAGAGCCAAATTGAGGTCCACATCCCGGAAAACTCTCCCGTTGGGACATCTGTAGTTCAGCTGCAAGCCACCGATGCAGATGTGGGGGCCAATGCAGAAATAAAATACATGTTTGGAACCCAGGTGTCTCCAGCGACACGGAGACTGTTTGCTCTGAACTCCACCACTGGGCTCATAACAGTTCAGAGGCCGCTTGATAGAGAGGAGACTGCCATTCATAAACTCACGGTACTAGCCAGCGATGGAAGCTCAAGTCCGGCTAGAGCCACCATAACTATCAACGTGACGGATGTTAACGACAATGCTCCAAACATCGACCTGAGATACATCATCAGTCCAATTAACGGTACTGTAATGCTCTCTGAAAAAGATCCAATAAACACTAAGATCGCCCTCATAACCGTATCCGACAAAGACACAGATGTCAACGGCAAGGTGATTTGCTTCATTGACAAAGATGTTCCTTTTCACCTCAAAGCGGTTTATGACAACCAGTTTCTGTTAGAAACATCTGCCCTGCTCGATTATGAAGGAACCAAGGAGTACATCTTCAAGATCGTGGCATCCGACTCGGGAAAACCGAGTTTGAACCAGACCGCCCTGGTTAGAGTACGGCTGGAAGACGAGAACGACAATCCGCCCATTTTTACCCAGCCCGTCATCGAGCTGGCGGTCATGGAGAACAACCAGCGTGACATGTTCTTGACAACCATCAGCGCCACAGATGAGGATAGCGGACGGAATGCGGAGATTGTCTACCAGCTTGGACCCAACGCATCGTTCTTTGATCTTGACCGCAAAACTGGAGTGCTAACTGCATCCAGGGTGTTTGATAGGGAGGAACAAGAGCGGTTCCTCTTTACGGTCACTGCTAGAGACAATGGCACCAGGGCTCTGCAGAGTCAAGCTGCGGTCATCGTGACCATCCTGGACGAGAACGACAACAGCCCTAAATTTACACACAACCACTTTCAATTCTTCGTGTCAGAGAACCTGCCTAAATATAGTACAGTTGGAGTGATCACGGTCACAGATGCAGATGCTGGCGAGAATGCAGTGGTGAGACTCTCAATCCTCAACGATAACGAGAACTTCATCCTTGACCCGGATTCTGGAGTCATAAAGTCCAATGTGTCCTTTGACCGAGAGCAGCAAAGTTCCTACACCTTTGACGTCAGAGCCGTGGACAACGGAAGCCCTCCGTGTTCGTCGGCTGCCAAGGTGACCATCAATGTCATCGATGTCAATGACAACACCCCGATCGTCATTTACCCACCATCAAACACTTCTTTTAAACTAGTGCCGGTGTCCGCGATTCCAGGGTCGGTTGTGGCCGAGGTGTTTGCAGTAGATGGGGACACAGGTATGAATGCAGAACTCAAGTACACCATTGTTAGTTGCAAAAGAGAAGGTCTTTTCAGAATTGACCCTGTGACGGGAAACATCACGTTAGAGCAGAAACCCTCGCCTTTAGACTTTGGCCTCCACAGGCTAGTGGTCAACATCAGTGATCTTGGCTATCCAAAGTCCCTGCACACCCTCGTGCTCGTTTTCCTGTACGTGAACGACACAGTTGGAAATTCCTCGTACATTCATGACCTAATCCGGCGGAAAATGGAAACTCCGCTGGATAGGAACATTGGTGAGAGCAGAGAGACTTATCAGAACGTTGACAACCTGAAAACCATTATCGCCATCGTGACGGGCGCTATGGTAGTGATTGTGGTCATCTTCATAACGGTTCTGGTGCGCTGCCGGCACGCCTCGCAGTTCAAGGCCGCTCAGAGAAAGAAGCAGGGCGCTGAGTGGATGTCCCCCAACCAGGAGAACAAGCAAAACAAGAAGAAGAAGCGCAAAAAGAGGAAGTCGCCAAAGAGCTCCCTCTTGAACTTTGTCACCATCGAGGAAAACAAACCCGACGACCCTGCCCACGAACCCATAAACGGAACCATCAGTCTCCCGGCTGAGCTCGAGGAGCCCGGGATTGGACGCTTTGATTGGAACGCCACCCCTACCACCACCTTCAAACCCAGCAGCCCAGACTTGGCCCGGCACTACAAGTCCGCTTCGCCCCAGTCGGCCTTCCACCTCAAAGCCGACACTCCGGTGTCCGTGAAAAAGCATCACGTCATACAGGAGCTGCCGCTGGACAATACCTTTGTGGGGGGCTGTGACACGCTTTCCAAACGTTCCTCCACCAGCTCTGATCACTTCAGTGCCTCAGAATGCAGTTCACAAGGAGGCTTCAAGTCAAAGGGGGCACCTTTGCACACCAGACAGGTAAAAGAACACTTTTACTGGTCTATAAGTACTGCTTATAACTGCCCTGCTCAGTACTGAAGTGCCTGTGGTAGCTAACTTGCTCTGAGTGATACATCTGTGATGCACTATGTAGAATGTAGATTTCAAAAAGCCCCCCTCCCGTAGATGTTCTCAAATGACCAAAAAAGACGTAAATATTGTATGTGTTTTTCTATGAAACTAGCTGATCCAGGCGAATGCTATTGTCATCATCTTACCACATGCATTTTTGTGTTTTTATTTTCCTCTTTTTGTTAATTTATAAACCTCTACTTGAAACAAGTCCTGGACAAGCGATGGGTTCAATGGGTGAGATTCAGAAAGAATCCAACGTCTCCTAAGAGGCTAGATTCAGTTTAATTTCACTTGCTTTGTCATGGTTCAAAGATGCAATGCTCTGAGAGTTTGTGAAAGAAACATTTTTTTCTCGCCTGTCTACTTTGATCACCATTTTTCTGCATTTGTTAATTAGAATCCTCTACCATTACGAGTTTCTTAATTAATCCTGGACTGCGGTTAATCTGCTAATCTAAAAATGCGCGCACACACACAACATTTAACATTATCTCCTGGTTCATTAAATCCAATGGTTTCAATATTCTACACCACTAAACTGTCACAGACCTTCAGTATAGAACAGTATTCTCTTTGGGTTGCTTTATATGCATATTTCTCAAAGACAGTTCCACTGGATAAAGCGCTAAAAATCGCTAAAGCGAGTTGCCAAGCACAGCATCTCATAGTTTGAAACCCAGTTGATGAGGGAGAGAGTTAAAGGAGGGGTGGGTAGAAGGGAGGGAGGGAGGGGAACATTACCTTTAGGTGGCACTGTTGTTCTGTATGGGATATTCTGGCTATGGGCCAACATGCAGTGTCTGTAATGCATAGGTAAGAAATGGGGGCAGTTACTCGTTCTCTCTCTCTCTCTCTCTCTCTCTCTCTCTCTCTCTCTCTCATTCACTCCCTCTCTCTACCTCTCGCTTACTTTTTGTCTCTCCCTGTCTCCTTGTCTTTCCCTTGCCCTTTTGTCTGCGTGTGTGTGCGTGTATGGGAGCATCTCTCAGTAAACAGCTCATGTCTAATAATGGACTGAATACACAACAGATTGGTTATGGCTGTTAGAGATATAAGATAAGGTCTGACCGTTGGAAAATAAATACATACACGCTTGTTTACTTAGCTATCTGTTTTTTTTAAGGCTATTATGGTGATAATTATTATTACAGACCACCCCAAAATTTACCCATACACCTAAAACCATTTAAAAACAACAACAACAAAAAAGCATGCATGAATGTTAATACATTCAAGGACAATATATACAATTAATAATTATTTTTAGTTTATTTATGGCTGTTTTCATCATTGAGGACAGAATAAGTTCATCTCTGTGGACAATTCTGTGTTTTTAAAGTTAAAAACAAATGCATTTTTTTTTCATGAAATGAAAGTTCTTTTATGAATGTACTCCAATTGAGGACAAGATATGCCCAAAGGAAAATAGAAATAGAAAAGAAGACCAAATACATTTGAGATAGATAGATAGATAGATAGATAGATAGATAGATAGATAGATAGATAGATAGATAGATAGATAGATAGATAGATAGATAGATAGATAGATAGATAGATAGATACTGTAGATAGATAGATAGATAGATAGATAGATTTAGTTATGATGAAATTAACAAAGGGTTATTTAAAATAACTACAGTCTAAGCCTGTCTCAAAACATTGTTTTGTTTGTGTGAATCACTTTTCCAATTGAGGACATCCCTGGAAGTCCCCAAAGGGAAGTTTTGTCAGATCTAGCTCACTTCAGGGGATAATTTTGTCCACAAAGTGTAGCTAAAGTAAACACACGCTACTCTGCATATTACAGATTGAGAGTGCGGAGGATTGTTTATAATTTCCTTAAGCGTGAAAGCTGTACAAACAAAAGCTTGTCTAATATTGTTTTCCGGGCGGATGCGAGTCTGGAAGATGGGGGCGTCTGGGTTGGCTTGCTCTCGCGTGGGTGGTCCAGATCACGAACATGCATCGGAGCAGGCCGCACAGGATATAACCCTCCTATAGGTTACAACGCAACTCATCCCATTCCCCTTAAGAGAATCACACTGAATTAAGCATTTCAAGAGGTTTTCAACGAGATTTCAACGGATATGCATTGCAGTCTTGTAGGGAGCAAGAAAGGAGCACACCAATGTAGAACGACAGATTACATAACGAACTCCAATCCAGGCCAAGAGAGCTACTGTCCTATTGGGAAACCATGCTGTCGTGCTGTACATGCCTCTTTACGAATGACTCAGTGACCCAAAACAATAGCTGCCACTGTAAGCGCAGAGACAGATGCCTGTCAACGCTATTGAGGGATTGTACATACTGTGAAATCCACTGTTCGCTTAGTCCAGAGGGGTCGCTTTTTGAACAGGGGTTGCCCTTTGCGTTTCTGTCTCCATCCCTTAAAGGCCATTGACTGCGTTTCCTTTCTAAAGCTCAGATACTGGGGCAGCCTCCATACAGAGCTAGTTAGCACAGCTAGAGGCACATCAGTGGCGAGCTTATTATGGCACCCAAAACCTCTGCTGTCCGCCATAGGGCAATTAACACTTGGCCTTTCTGTTCACCGACTCAACTGAAGCGATGCAAACAACAATGAGCACATGCAAACTTGTCTGTTGGTCAGGGGTGCAAAAAAAAACAACTAAATTTTAGTTTTGCTTGGTCACAGTGCAATGAAAAAACGGCTTGTGGCAAGGTAAAACTACAGATTTAAAGGAATAGTTCAGTCTGAAATAACTTATGTCATAATTTACTCACCCTCATGTCATTTTAAACCAGTATGTAAGTCCATTGTTTTGTTTTTTTGGACCCAACATTCTTCAAAATGTCCATTTAAGACCAAACAAAAGCAATTTGAACCAAATTGCTTATCCTAATTGCTTATCCTAAGCAATTTACATTGAATTCAAAGCTTACATTTTGTCAGATCTTAGCCTCGCGAGACCATCCTGATCTCGCGAGCTTTCAAGGTTTCACTCGCAGATCAGTCTGGACACTTTCCGTTAAAGAAAATTTGGGAGCAGTTCACCAAACGAACGTCCAATCAGCGTTGGCTTTGAGGCGGGTTGAGGTGTGACGCAACGAGAAGCGCAACAGTTCAGTCTAAAGAACATGACGGCTTCAGCGGATGAAACTAGCATCAGCGTGGCTATCGAGCAAGTTTTATCGGAATTACAGAGTATTTCTTCACTGAAAGAAGAGCAAAACACTGCTCTGGAGGCTTTTCTCAGAGGAAAAGATGTTTTTGCTCTTCTCCCGACTGGTTTCGGCAAGAGTTACGGTACATCATATGCTTCGTTGATCTGATTGGTTGATTTGGCCCGTCTATCACCAACATAGGCCAATCAGCTGACCAGTATTTTCGCCCCTTACCAAAATTACTTCAACGGAAGGTTTCCAGATGGATATGCGGAGCAAATCCATCTGGCGGAGTCAGGTTAGTCAGTTCTTGCATTCCCAAGGAATTAAAGGCATGACCTTGTTAGCACCCTGCTCTACTTTTTTAGCTATTGGAACTTGCCAAGTCACATAATTAATCAACAGTACATGTGCTAAAATGATTTATACGTGCAATAAAATGTCAACTTTTCAATCGTTGCCATGTCACTGCTCATAATGATAAGTAGGGGAATTTCCACTGTGCATCCAGGAATCAATGCGTATCATTCCTTGCCCATTTGTCTGTCACTTTATTGTGTTATTCGGAGTGAGATTCAATCATGTAACAGATACAAATTTCTCACCTTCCAAAGAACTCATTGCAAAATAATCTGAGTAGGCCATTTACTTCTCATTGGTTGTTTTTTTTTTTTATTATTGCATGGGGCAAACACGCGCGCACACACATCACGGTTCAATAGCTTCTCAGGATGGAGGCGCATTAAAAAGTCTATTACGAAGTGCATGAAACATTTAGGTTATTGATTAAGCGTGCATGCATGGTGTGCAAGATTCCGCTCTGCGGGAAAACTCCTCAACAAGCCTGATTAATAAACTCAGTTGGAGAAATTAAACTGGGAAGCGACTGCTCATAGCAAACCGAAGTCATACCGAAGTCATTTTGTGCTTCACTCTCTCTCTGCTCATACTCGCATATAAGAAAATCACTTACACCACATCTATCACATCCAGATGTCTTATCCGATCTTTGTCCAGCGATATATATTCTTAGAAAGCCTCGGTTATACGTATCCAATCTCCTAACAGCTCTGCCTGTGAGTGCGAGCAATAATGACTTGCAATTATTCCGAAGTGATGCGGTTATTCTGTTTGGATTAGGAAGCAATCAGACCCGAGAGATTCCGCGGGACTGTTTTTAGAGACCAGATGATTGTCTCGCATGCACTGTTTCCTCTGTTACTGAGCTGTCCTCTAATCTAGCAAAGCAGAGCGCGGGCAGGTTTTTCCCACTGTCACATAATAGAAGGAATCTGTACGCATCGCTTATCCCGGGAGTCTCAACAAGCTAAAACAAAACCAAAATGGAACAAAAGTGTCTGCTTGCTGAATTGAATCGCAACATTGAGTCTTAAGAGATTACGCATGCATCGGGCTCACGCTCCGCCATATGTGTGCTAGACAAAGGTTACTAGAGAGGGCACAGAGCGAATAATGTGTGGAACGAAGCTGTGTGTGTGTGTGTGTGTGTTCAAGCTCTCTCCAGTGGCTTTATGCTTCAATGAATGGACATCCTAATGCAAACAGTAGAGACTCGAGACGGTACGGGGGAAGGCGGTAATAGACTCTGCATTGTGATGGTGAAGGGCCGGGAGGGAGTAGTTCTTTCTCCACAGGTTCATTTGCCACATTAATAAGGGATTAGCATGGACGGGGCTCCCAGTATCAGGGCCTGAAGTTTGAGAAGATTAATGGACTGTGACATTATTGTACCTGAGGGGGATGTCTGTTGCGATATCTGGCACGTCGAGCTGATGGAGGGGCTCCGTTGGGCCAGAGAAGAGATTTAGCAAGGGTACAACACTTGCGGCTGCTCGCTGACTCTCATTGTCTTGCATAAAGAGCCTCTGCGATTCATTATTACGTGTTTTTTGGGCTCCATTTTGACTGGTTTACGGGGAGATTTGATTAAATACTATGTAAATCGCGTTGGACTGGTGGAGTGTTATGTTATTACGTGAACATGCTGTCATCATTTACTCACTCTAAACCTGTTTTGGGTGGGATAGTTCACCCAGAAAGGAAAATTCTGTCATCATTTACTCTCCCTCAAGTCGTTCCAAACCTGAATGAATTTCTTTCGTCTGCCGAACACAAAATAAGGTATTTTTGGTCAAATTGGGTAACCAAACAGACTTGCATACTCATAATCTGCAGAAGAAAGAAATCCATAAAGGTTTGGAACAACTTGAGGGTGAGTAAATGATGATTTTTGGTTTGATGATGATGATGAATGATTGATGATTGGTTGGTTTTTAGTCTGCACGTTTGATAGTAATTGGGGTCTAGTGTTGTTTTGGACCTCAGTGACTTTTAATTGCTTAGGCAAAATAGTTCTTGAAGAAAGTCATACAGGTTAGGAGGTTATGAAGGTGATTAAATGATGACAGAATGTTCATCTTTGGGGCAAACTTTCACTTTTAAGAGCAGTTGAGGGTGACCAAGGTAATGCATTTTTAAATTTTTTGACCTTCAATGCACCAATTTTACACAATACACATGGCACCACATAGTAATCTAACATTCAAGGAGTAGTTCCCTTTTAAAAAAAAATTTTGCTGATAATTTACTCACCCCCATGCCATCCAAGATGTCCATGTGTTTCTTTCTTCAGTCGAAAAGAAATTAAGGTTTTTGGTGAAAACATTCCAGAATTTTCTCCATATAATGTCCATATAACAGTTCAAGGTCCAAATGAGAGTCTCAGTGCAGCTTCAAATGGCTTTAAACAACACCAGACGATGAATAAGGGTCTTATCAAGCGAAACCATCGGTCCTTTAAAAAAATAAATAAAAAAGTTTAAGTTTTATAAGCTCAAATGGTCGCCTTGCTCTGTTCTGTGATGAGCGTTCTTGACTCTCCTGTTCAAACTCGTCCATCAAAATGAACAAATCTTTTTTCAAGTCATGACTCCTAGATGAGACCATTATTCATCGTCTGGTGTTGTTTAAAGCCCTTTGTAGCTGCACTGAAACTCTCATTCGGATCTTGAACCGTTTGGTTCCCAATGAAGTCCATTATATGGAGAAAATCCTGGAATGTTTTAATCAAAAACCTTAATTTCTTTTCCACTGAAGAAAGAAAAACGTGAACATCTTGGATGACATGGGGGTTAGTAAATTATCAAAAGTTTTTTCTAAAAGTGAACTACTCCTTTAAGAACCCTATGGGAGGGGTTGTCCCAAATGGACACATTGGACACCAAAGATTCTTGTCTTTGGAAAGGTTCATAATTCTCCAAATCAATTTTCTCTCTCAATTTAAGGGTCAGTCTTGCTGTTTCAGCCCAAACGGCAGTGGCTTACAATTTTGAAATATACACGGCTGTCCGTTTCTCTTATGTGATGTAACTCATTCTGCCTCCAGCGCAGTTAGTCAAATCCCCCCAGTGGGAACAAGTAGGCTTATCTTTCAGACCCTTGATTGTGCACGTTCTGCACCCAAGGCCGAGGTGAAAACTTCTCTGTTTGGTCCCTGTGAGGTTCAGTTCAAGTTGAACTCTCTCGGTCTAAAGTGCTTTGTCTTTCTAGCCCATGTTGGGGCCAAATTGTCGAACTGCTTTTGATAGGGTATGATGGAAGACAGGCGAGGCGCTGAAAGAATGGAACGTTGCCTCAGGACGACCGTTGCAAAGCCTGTGTGAAACTCCTAAATATAGAAACAAACTGTACATTTGAGGTAGGGTTCAAGGCACCCCACTTGGGTGCTGGCAGAACTTTTTAGCAAACTCAAGACTTTTATACAATCACACAGATGTTGTTGTGTGGTAGAATGTCAAGCAAGTCTCCTGCATGGACAATACACTGAGATACTCACTCACTTCTGCTATACTAACAGCCAACGAGGGGGAGTTTTTATTTATTTACAGTAGTACACAAAAAATAGCACAGACCATTGGCAAATTACCAGGATTTTTCAGGCAATTTTCAGGCATTTGCTGTTGACATATTTCCCCCATCATTTTCATGATCACACAATATTCACACGACTATAAGTAAATATGACTAACTTAACATTTAGTGGCCTCAAAAGATATTTGGACATTTGATTCACACTTACAGTAAAAAGACATTTCATTTCACAAAATATCAAACTAAGTGGCACCCTCAAAGATGCAAATAATGCTAGACCTATGCAGCCAATTCTTACTCATTACTTGCAATGACTTTTAACTGTTTTTTGTTTTGTGTGTTTCACAACCATAAGTGTCCAAATACTATTTTGAGTATTCATTACCACGAGCCAGGACTCGAACTCGGGTTATGAGGCAACCGGGCTATGAGCTCCCATCCCAATTCATCATATAACTGACGTTTTGGGACGTCTTTTGACCATTCGTCAATATACGACTTTTTAGGGCCCCTTTAAACGTCGGTAGATGAGGTTATGGGATCCTAACTCTACCCCAGACCTAAACCTAACCCTAACCCTAACCCGTCACCTAACTGACGTTAAAGGTAAAGCGTCAGTTGTATGACGACCCGGGATCGCCATCTACCGACGTTTAAGGGGGCCCTAAAGTCGTATATTGACGAATGGTCAAAAGACGTCCCAAAACGTCAGTTACGTATATGATGAATTGGGATGAGACTGTGTTAGAGCTCCAATGACATTCAGGCATTTTAAGCAGGGTTTAAATGTCCAAGTGCAGTCTCATCCCAAGACGTCATATAACTGACGTTTTGGGACGTCTTTTGACCATACGTCAATATTCGCCTTTTTAGGGCTCCCTTAAACGTCGGTAGATGAGGTTATGGGATCCTAACTCTACCCCAGACCTAAACCTAACCCTAAACCTAACCCGTCACCTAACTGACGTTAAAGGTAAAGCGTCAGTTGTATGACGGCCCGGGACCGCCATCTACCGACGTTTAAGGGGGCCCTAAAAAGGCGGATATTGACGTATGGTCAAAAGACGTCCCAAGACGTCAGTTATATGACTTTTTGGGATGAGACTGTGTTAGAACATACCAAATATGTTTCTGCCTGGATATTGTTTTAAAGGAGTCAAAAGGAGAGAAAGAAAGAGAGAGATGAAGAAACCGAAAGACGAATGTTTAGTTGTGTTGTTTCCTCTGCCAGCTCATTTGCTGAAGTCTCAAGCAAAAGTCAGCATCATTCATCATAATTTAATTTCATAAAGCAAGCTGATTGATAAGAGATGGCTCCCGGATCCGCTCTGAGAGGCTTTGGATTTTGATTTCCATATTTTTGATTCCAATGATTGATTATTGGCATTGCATGATTCCTAATTACATATAATGGAGATTATAAACCAATTATGACAATAACACCAGAAGAGAAGTCATCTTATGGTACCTACATGCTGCAATTTTGAATGACACCAAAACGATCTGCACGATACGAAATGGCTAAAGTAGATACGGTGGAAGAAAATGTTTCTTGACTCGTTTGTGATGTACTGGACACTTTTTCATTTTTTTTTCTCCTACATGTTTTCACACTGTTTCAAATGCTCACCCGAGGAACAGTAGGGGTTCATCTAATGTGCACCAACTCACACACTCCACATGAACACCACTGTACACTCTTAAAAATGAAGGTTCCAGTTAGAAACACAGAACCGTTCAGGTCCTTCACAGACAACCATCCACTCTAAAGAACCCAGAAACAAATACTCTGATCTGAAGGACTTGTAATGTTACATCAAGACCTTTTCTAATATCCAAAGAGCAAAAAACCCTCACAATGATAAGAAGAACTGTTGAAGAACCTTTATTTCTGAGAGAGTACCGTGTCCATCCTTCTCTAAAACGATGATTATGACACAATGGGCCTTTCCAAAGGTTGAAGGAGTCATCATGTCAAATCACCCCCTTCTCTTCAGATTAATAGCTTTGATTACCATCATCTGTTGTGAACTTCTCCTGTTCCACCCCTCCACTGCACCCCACCGTAATTTATAATGTACATAAAATATGTTTTATGTAAATTGACCTCCTGGTAATCTTGCTTAATGTGCTGTGTTATTCTATAATGGACTGTTATGATTTTGTTTCTGCATATTTTAATTTTTTTTTCTTCTTTCGCTTGTTATAATGTACTTCCCCACTGCAATCTGTATGCGGCTCAAGTAATCCTTGATGACTATTAATATAATTATTTTGTTTTTGTTTTCTGCTGAGCATTGTTTGAACAGTGAAAGTTGATCTTTTTAATTTCATAATAAATGTTGAAAAGCGATTTTATTCTTTTCTGGTTTTGCTTTTGACACTGTGAAACTCTACACTTTTGGCGTTAATCGGGCTTTACGGCAGATAAAAGCATTAGTCATTATTCGCTCAATGTAACACTTTCATCATGCAGATCTAAGGTTTATCAAAGTTTAGAAAGTCTACGCTAATTAAAGTTAACTTTTGAAGCTCAAAACTTATTGACTGCTCAATGTGGGTTAAAAATAGACCGCATGAAGAGGTATATATAGAGGTATGCATACACATATTTATTAGTCTGAAGATGTGTGAAAGTTATTTTGCTCTTGAGTGAAAGTTGTAAAAATGGAAGCATTTTCGATAAACACAACTGACTACAGATCTGCCAGCTGTCAGTGCACATTACACCGGTAATGCGTGAGATTTTTGCATAGATTTGCAATTATAGATCAATCTAAGTGCATTTCAACTACTATAATTCTGAAATGAATATTAAATAATGAAGGGATACATCACTTTGAAAGCCGATATAGTAAAGCCATGCTTCTAGCTTTAGAACAGTGTGAATATAAACTATTTAAAATATGTCTGTGAGATATAAAAGGACAAAAAGATACCCCGAAGCTCTGCTTGGTTTGAAACTTCAAGGATTTAAGATACTGGAGAAATAAAAAGTGAGTTTAAAAAGCTAATGACAGTAAGAGAAGAAGTGGAGAATTGCATTAATAGACTTGGATGAAAAGAGAATCGACACATATTGGTGTTTGTAAAGCTTTTACAGTTTTACATTGCTCACATTTATTCATGCATTCCTTGGGAATTGAAGTCACGACCTTGGCTGTTAGTGCCATTCTTTACTCTTTTAATACACCGCAGGCCTTTATATTGAAGAGTACCAGCTGAATGAATGCACACAATTTTAAATATTGACATATTTTTTTACCGAAATAGGAAGTTTTATGAGCCATGATTTGCTACTTGCTATTTTATTACTAGTTGCTTGCAAATGGAGGACATTTAACAGAATTTTTATTGGACCAGTCAACTGTACATTTTAATATTTTAAGAGGACACTAGCATATAGCAAAAAATAATCAAAAGAATACAAATAAAACTGTATAGGTGCATTAACATAAGACCCAGACTGTATTAAATATGGGTTAAATTGCGTAATGCTGCCAAGAGTGCAACATTAAGAAGCATTTGCAGACTGTACTATTGTAATCATTTTGTTTTTTGTTGGGCATATGCAGCTCATGGTGATATTAATACATTTGAATGCTTGATTTGAATGAATTTTGCCCAGAGTGGATCGGCTTTTGAAGCACAATCAGTTCAACTTCATTGTGA
The DNA here is from genome assembly GCA_038021265.1 of Cyprinella venusta. NCBI lineage: Eukaryota > Metazoa > Chordata > Actinopteri > Cypriniformes > Leuciscidae > Cyprinella > Cyprinella venusta. The sequence goes on from CM075868.1 coordinate 4,086,483, forward strand.
TGAGCTCAAAGCTAACAGACATGGACTAAAAGTAAGTTTGGGAACCAAGAATTGGTTCTTATTCAGAATTGGACCAATAAAAAAAATGATGTTCAGTTACATTCAAATATTGAATAATAACAGGGTAATCCCGAATTCACTATTCTTATGAGCCAGTACTTTTTAGTGGATCAAACACATCCATCTTATACAGTGAAGTCTGATTCTCAGACGAATGAGTCAGATACAAACCAAGCTAACAGTTTAATCCAATTCCTGAATTAATCATTATGAGCCACTCTTTTTAATAAATCAACATGTGGTGCAAACATCCCGAACAAATGACTAATGAATCGACTCAAAAATATACAGCGCAACAGGGTGTTCCTAGTCCAATTCCTGAACGAATTACTGACTTTAATGAGTTGGATCTTCGTAAATCAAACACTTATACTGTAGCTCACAATCAGGCCAGCACAAATTTTATCTAGATGGGTTTTTTGAAAGTCTGGACTGCAAAAACAAACAAAAAACAAAAAAACAAAAAACAAGATACGCTTTATCTAATCAATAAAATTGTGACAACAGATTACAAGCAATATTATTAATTAGATTTAACTCATTAGAACTGAGTAATAATTAATCTAATTCATTCCTTAAAAGTTACACAAAAATAATAAAAATATCTGAATAACAGCACTGTAAATATATATATATATATATATATATATATATATATATTTTCATGATTTGTAATCACAACATTATTTCTTTTGTCAAATCAACTTAAATAATTTATGTACTTCATATAACATAATATTTTGAGTTTCTGAGGATTAAATCAATCTCCTTCATTGTATTAACTCCATTTTTCCATTTCAATGAAATTAAAAATTTAAGGCAACCACGTTACTTCATTTTTTTAAGTTAAACCAACAATATTTTTTTACAGTGAGATAGACGTCAAAGATGAATGAAGAACTCTTTATTTTATATTGCCAATATTGAAGACACCTGATGTTAGCAAGCCGAAACACTGAAGGAGAAAAACATAAGTCACCATTATGGTGATCAATGTTCATTTTAGTTGGCCTCTTGACCCTTAAGTCATTCACTTTAAGTTTTGTTTGGCTGATATACGTTATAACAGATGAACAAATAGAAAAGGTTATCTGATGGTGTTGGTTATGTTTTAACAAAAATTTTTCACAATCATTTGACTGGTCAACTTTTACATTACTGGATAACTTTTAAGGAATTAATTTGATAATTGATTTATCAATTCTAATTTGTTCAATTTAATTTAATGAATACTATTGCTTGTAATCTGTTGCCACAATTGTATTGCTTAGATATAGCAAATTCATTTTTACAGTGTATTCATACAGTGTTCAAATTGTATGTCCGAAGATTCCTGTGCAGACAAAGAAAAATCCAGTCTAAACACTAAATCACTTAAATCAGTGTAGTTACTGATGGGTTGTTAGATAGCAATGTGTAGTATTTAAATACTCACATGAGTTGTGTTGCCATGTTTCAGAACTGTGGCTCAGAAAACTGTTGATCATAGTTTCTTGTGTATATTTGACTAAAATAAAAGCAGCAAGGAAGGCGGTAAACAATGTGCGATTTGCATTATAAATGTAAAAAACAGTCTTGAAGGCATATTTAGCGTATCAATGTGATTAGTGCTAATACAACATCAACAGTTGACTGCACACACCTATAAAGACATTTCTACTTTCCTGCCTAAGCTTTCCCTCTATGGCCTTTTTAATTAGATAGGTTTACATTTCACAACAGGAGTAAATCTCTTTAATAATATAAGCACCAAAACAGATTAGAGTTGAATGTGGTCTGATGCTTCGTAGCAGTTGTTTGGGTGAAAACTGACGCCTAAGTGCTGCATAAACACATGCTAAGTGAACGGATGTATATCAAAACGCAGAGCAAACACATCCACGGCTTAAAGTCCTTCTTTAATCCCTTCATTTTTGGAGCGTGGCCTCCGTTCGGCGGGCTGATGACTTGATGAGCTTGCGCTGGGATTGAATACCGAGAGATATATAAATACACAAACAAATCTTTAAAGGCTAGGGTTAGAGTAATCCCATCAGCACTGTCTTTTATGGTGGACAGCAGAATTCGGTATGTCCGGTAAGCGCTTCAAACATCCTGTTTTGACATTATAGCCTATATTAATATAGGTAAACATTTAGAGCAGGATTGGTTTATTGGTCTGCACGGGGCTTTTTTTTCATCCCAGCTGTTGCTTTGACAAGCAGCTGAGGGAGAATAACGAATTACTGTGATAGTGTCAGCATTAGGTAAACCAGCTGGAGTATAAACTCACATTAGTGACATCCCCAAGGCATTCAAATTCTGTCATGACTTCCACATGTAGACTGTAGATAAAGCGAACTGCAAAAAAGGCTGCTTTCCCTCCACACGTTTATATGTCTTGACTCCGCCTCTGCTTCAATTTCATTGGTTGAATCTGTAAACCAATCATTTTCCTTTCTGCCCTCAGAACATTTTTAAGTAAGAGTGTGTTCACTCTTGTCTTGTTTGGTTGGATTAAAACAAACCCTGGTGTGATTGCTCTGTTAGTGCGGTTCGTTTGAATAAGCACTCTTAACCCGAATTTGTTGACTTTACTTGCAAACCCGTTGCCCTTTACCACTTTAGTTTTTACACAAGCTGAAACTTGACATGTTGAGTTGTATTAACACATAATCTTAAGTGGGTGCAGCAGACAAATCAAGTTTACATTGGTAGTCTTTACTGAAAATCATTGGTTCACATTATAAAAAGGTTTAGACTAGTGCACTGTTAGATACCCAGCATGGATTACAACATGACGCTTTTCATTTGACACTTTTCATGACTTTTAATTTGTATTGACTACAACATCAATATGCATTTCAACACTTGATCACTTTTCTCATGGCTTTTTATCACAATATTGTAAAATAGCCAGAGAAAATCTAATTCAAATGTCAAGGGCAAGAGCCCAACTAAAGCTAACACTAATGACCTTTATGGTGACTATTTTTAAAATTAAATTAAACAATAATTCAACATCTAAAGCTCTGTTAATACTGATAGCAGCTAAACATAAAAGAATTACAACCCGATCTCACAACCAAGTCGTATGAATTCGACGAATGATTAAAAAGTGGCTAATTCGTAACAATTCATATGACCTCAGTCGTACGAATTAGTACGATTTTGCTAAATCGTACATATTTTACGAATTGGCCAATTCGTATGAATTCGTACGAATGACCTACCCCTTACCCCGCCCCTAAACCTAACCAAAACGTGGGTTTAGACAAATCGTACAAATTCATACGAGTGAGGTCGTAAAAATTAGTACGAATTAAACATTTTTTACTCATTCGTCGTATTCGTACGAATTGGGCGTGAGATAGTGTTGGTTCACTCGTATAAGAAAAATGTTCACTCGTAAGTTTAATTCGAAACAAAATCTGGGTTTACAGAGTGTGAACACTGCCATCCGAACCCTGGTGCACACCAAACAAGTGGTCCGAGACCACATTCAACTCTAATCTGTTTCGGTGTTCATGTTGAAATATGAACACGCCACACCAAAGACATGTAAACGAACCAAAAACAGGAAAATGAGACCTTAAAAAGAAGAGAATTCATACCTGTTTTTTCTCTTCATAGTCACGATGTTACGATCACAGTTCAGAACTCGTACGAATTGGGCGTGAGATAGTCTTGAGCTGCGTCCGAAATCGAATACTTCCCTACTATATAGTATGCGAAAAACAGTACGCGAGCAGAGGAGTATGTCCGAAATCATAGAATTTGAAAAACAGTAGGCGAAAAGCACCCGGATGACCTAGTACTTCCGGCGGGATTCTGAAGTGCGCATACGATGGACACTTTACTATCCCATGATGCCACGGGAGAGAGGAGTTGTTGTCGTTATATTTGAAAATGGCGGAAACCGGAGACGCGGCTGTAACGTTAGGAGATAAACACAGACACACATGCGTACTCTATTGATTCATTCATGTTTATTTATCGATGGTAATATCACAAGCAAATAAATGGCTTTTTCCTTGCCAAAAATCAACATCTGTCATTGTTCATAGGGTGTGTTTTATGAGGTAAAATTTATTAGGTAAATAAATGTCATTTGAGAAATTCGTGAAAAAGGCGTGATCTGCGAGCAGCTGACCGACGCCTCCTCTTGATTGTCGACTCGGACAACGTAAAAACGCAGATGAAAGCAGAAAGCAGAACTAAAATCAATGCGAAGTTGGTGCAGTCACTGGAATGGACTCTTTAAATTTCCGCACCGTTATGACCAGCGTATGTCACGCGACAACAACATGGCGCATGTAGTACGTCCGGACTCATTCATACTGCCCGTATTCGTACTATATAGAACGTACTTTTTTAACGGTCGCAAAGTACGTTCTTATTTAAATATAGTACCTACTCACATAGTATGCGATTTCGGACGCAGCCATAGACTTACTAATAGGTCATCATGTTTTACTAATTCGGTCCCTTGTTTTAATGGGATATTCCACCCAAAAATAAAAATTCTGTCCTTATTTACTCCCCCTCAAGTTGTTGCAAACCTTGTCTTCTGCTGAACACAAAGGAAGAACGATAGGGACTTTGACACCATTGACTTCCATAGTATTTTTTTTCTACCACGGAAGTCAATGGTGCTAAACAACTGTTTATCTAATGCAATGGCATCCATTCATTTTAAATAGTTGCTGAAGTGTCTAAATGTTGTTTGGGGGAACCATCTCGTGTTCAAGTCAACCATTAGAGCGAGAAAGAGAGAGGATGACAGAATCATAGCTGAGCTAAAGGGGAAAAACTGTGCTCAGCACCCTGAGACTACATTTTCAAGACATAAAATCACCTCTTCAGACTGACTTTGCAGTCTGTGATTTTTACGACGGCAGGCGTGGTATTAGTCGCTTCAATCTGTATATCCATCTCTTGCTTTGTCTTGGCCCAGGCAAATCGATGTTCGTGAGACGCAGTAAAAATGACAATAAAACTCAATCTCAACTTTCAGTCTCAATCTCTTTTTATTGCACCGCATTGACAAGTCTCACGACCGGGCCGGGAGAGGTAATGCACTGAAGTGGCCTACTAACTCTTGCCAGCGCGAGGAAAATAACCCGGCTGATTGCCGGGACTCTTGATTGCGTGGAGCTGGACGGTAGGCAAAAAGCTGCGGACTGTGATGCTGATTTACTTCCCGAAGGGACGCGGATGACGGAACAGGTGCTGGAGTGTAAATATACATGTAGATCGCCTTTTGATTGTAATGACACAGTTGGTGCCAAATGCTCCAGGCCAGACGTTTTTCTTTTTTCCCCATTTGCTGATTGTCTGAGCCACTGTTTACTGACTGCCTGCCATCTGTAAGTTCATTTCCTGCACTTAAAAGGGCTAGTTCGCCCAAAAATGAAAAGTCTGTCATCACTCGTAAGACTTTTGTTGATCTCCAGAACACAAATGAAGATATTTCATAGGAAATCTGAGCGATTTCTGTCCTTCCATCGACAGCCACACAACTAACACTGATGCTTCAGAAAGTTAGTAAAGATATCGTAAAACAAATCCATATGAATAGAGAGGTTTAGCCCAAATTTTCTTTATATGATGAACATATTTAATTTAGGCTTTTATTCACTTATAAGCATTCATTAACTCACATTTCAGTTAAGTTAAACAGAAGCTCAAGCATGTTTGCTTGACATTTGAGAATCAACGAGGTTCATTCTCGTGTTACGCAGCATGTTTGAGCCTCTGCAAGAACCAATGAGATTTGTTCTAGTGTTACGCATCACAATTGATCTTCTTCTAGAACCAATGAGGTTCATTCTAGTGTTACGCAGCACGTTTGAACTTCCGCAAGAACCAATGAGGTTCAATCTACTGTTACACATCACAATTGAGCTTCTTCAAGAACCAATGAGGTTCATTCTAGTGTTACGCAGCATGTTTGATCTTCTGCAAGAACCAATGAGATTCATTCTCGTGTTACGCATCACAATTGAGCTTCTTCAAGAACCAATGAGGTTCATTCTCGTGTTAGGCATCACAATTGAGCTTCTTCAAGAACCAATGAGGTTCATTCTAGTGTTACGCATCACAATTGAGCTTCTTCAAGAACCAATGAGTTTCATTCTAGTGTTACGCATCATAATTGAGCTTCTTCAAGAACCAATGAGGTTCATTCTAGTGTTATGCAGTACGTTTGAGCTTCCCCAAGAACCAATGAGGTTCATTCTTGTGTTACACAGCATGTTTGAGCTTACGCAAGAACCAATGAGATTCATTCTTGTGTTACGCATCACAATTTAGCTTCTTCAAGAACCAATGAGGTTCAATCTAGTGTTACGCATCACAATTGAGCTTCTTCAAGAACCAATGAGGTTCATTCTCGTGTTACGCATTACAATTGAGCTTCAGCAAGAACCAATGAGGTTCATTCTCGTGTTACGCAGCACGTTTGAGCTTCCCCAAGAACCAATGAGGTTTGTTCTCGTTCGTCAAGCAGGTTCAGGGGAGTTTCCAATGTTTATACGTGATTAAAAGCTTAAATTCAACCTGTTCATCATATAAAGTGATCGTGACCCTTTAGAAAAATTGGACTTAACCGCTCAGTTCGTATGAATTATTTTCAAGATCTCACCGTGAACGTTTTGAAGTTTCTAAGTGGTAGTTGCGCAGCTGTCAATGGAGGGACAGAAAGCTCTCAGATTTCATTAAAAATAACTTTATTTGTGCTCTGAAGATGAACGAAAGTGTTACGGGTTTGGAATAACACTGACACTGTTGTTTCCTTAGTAAACTAGCATTTGAGATAAAGCTTTATTAGGCTATACGATTGTTTTTGTTGCAAAGGACTTACATTTTAAAGATAAAATAGCAAAGTATTTTTTCTTGCTAAGACAATTAACAGCTAGCATTTTAACTGTGCGAAAAACATAACTTGATAATAATTTAGCAGATTTGGATTTGAATTTCATCCAAACCAATTTAAGTTTTGTATTTCATCAGGCAATGCATTCCCTAGGAATTGAACCAACAACCAAGATGTTGCTAACACCATGCACCAAAGTTTTCATCATATCTCACATGGTATATCATCTCAAACACGCTCTTCACTGATACTGTTGCCTGCTTGGTAAACTAACTTTTCTTTATAACTTAATAAGGTACAAGTGCTGCTTGAAGAGAAAGTGACACCACAAACTAGTGACAATGATAATGTGTTATAACATACATGCATTTTTATACAATAAATATTTAACTTCAATATGTTATTTCGCAATTTCATACACCAAACGAAATGAAAGTTTTTACAACAAATGCATGTTTTAAATTAAAAAGCTTTATTGTAAACTAACCCCCCAGGACATAAGATTGCCTCATGGATAAGAAACACAGCCGTTGGCAAAATGTACTGTAAGTGGAAAGCTATTCAAAACTCGGCTTTTAAAAGGTGTTATTGGGTTGAAAGCTATGTGTGCGCTGTGTTTGTGTGTGTGAGACAATGAATGTTTTGTTGTCGAATCTGTTCGATGTATGGATAGTGGCTGGGTATTGATTCAAGGCTTTATCCAGGCGGCTGAGCGGGCCGTCGAAACCTTGCAGCTCTTGTCGGGATTCTCAGTGTTTGCTTGAACAATGTGAAAACACATAAGAGCTACGATCAGTCTGTCACCGAACAAGCTGTCACAGAGGTGATGCACCGAGGGATATTTAACGCAAACATAAAACACGCCGTGCCTGTTGTTTTATCGGCGAGGGAACGTGAAATGGCATCCCACACTGGCACGTGCCTCCTCTGCTCACCACACCACGTGAAAGCTCTGCAGGAAAATAACAATATGCGAGGAAATGTCATTCAGGCCAGTGACGAGTCACATCTTATCGCAGTTCCATTATATGCAAGGGTGTAAAACATTTTGGCTCCCTTATTTAGATGATGCGATTCCATCCAGGCGAAGAGCTGAATTAGCAAAGGAGGGTAAAATTGTTTTCCCACTATCTCGCCACAAACACAGACACCGGCCCCCGTCTTCCCCCTCGCCATCAAGCCGATAATGCTCCTGATAAAGCACATGGACACCTGGATTTATTTCCTCTGCTATCACTCGCTTTATTTATTTATTTCGCTGTCCTTTCGTTTACAACCCTCACTTCTCGATTTCACCTCACCATCTGCACCGAGGCCGTCCACAGTGATTCCGAAGCCAAAAATACCAGTAATGCCGTAGTTTCTCATTTCTTTCTCTTTTTTTCCCCTTGGCTTTTAAACACACTAATGTGCTGGACAGATGGCTGCACACTATGGTTAATACTGTTCCCATTAAGTCGTGCGCTCATAGTAAAGATAAGGGCTGCACTGTTGCTCACGCTTTTCCTGTATTCAGGAGCTCTAATTGCTTGGCAATAGCAGCGTTGACAGAATCGGCAGCTTTTACCTGAACGTAACGTTGTAATAAACACAGCACGTATAGGGGTGGGCGGTGTGACCGATTTCATATACCACGGTAGCTGCATATATCATGGTTGTTGTTTTTGTTGCTAGAAATTCAGCAAATAAGGGCTTATACATAATGCATTTTTTTTCTACATAATCAAGTGAATTCAATTTACTGATGAAAAAAAAAATAAAAATTTAATTTTCTTGAAAATGGGTTTATAAAATATTGTCATATATCATATTTGTTATAATACTGTTAATATACTGTACAGTATACTACACTGTAAAAAATGATTTTCAAGATTTGTTATCACAACATTTTTTCTTTTGTCAAATCAACTTAATATATTTAGTTCAGATAAGTTATTATTTTGAGGTTCTGATGATTAAAATAATCTCTTTCATTGTATTAACTCGCTTTTTTCCAGTTCAATCAACTTAAAATTTTAAGGCAACCAGGTTACTTATTTTTTAAGTTAAACCAACAATATTTTTTTTACAGTGTACAGGTCATACGTTTGTACTAATATTGCTTTATTTTTATTGCTTTATTTATTTATTTTTTGCTCACCAAGGCTGCATTCGTTTGATCAAAAATCAGTAAAAACAGTATTATTACAATTTAAAAGACAAAGTTTTCTATTTTAATTGTTTAAACGTAATTTATTCCTGTGATCAAAGCTAAATTTTCAGTATCATTACTCCAGTCTTCAGTGTAACATGATCCTTGAAATGATGATTTGCTAATCAGTTATTATCACTTATTATTGATACTTAATTAGTAACAATGTTTTTTATTATGATTATTAATGTTGAAAACAAACCACAATATATATATATATATATAACATTATAAATGTCACATTATAAATGTCTTTACTTTTTCTTTTGAGCAATTGGTTAGTAACCAATACCTATAAATCATAAACCAAAACTCAGAACTTCACGAAAATTTGTGAGCATAAGTGTAATAACTTCATTAACAATCATGCTAAGTTTTATGGAGATCAGACAATAGGTGGCGCTATAACTGTTAAAAATTGTGAAAAAACATGTATTCCCTATATGGTAAATTGCCTGTATTGGCTGTAAATAATGTCTTTTGATGATTTTTGTCCTTAAAGACCTGAAAGGCCTTAAGTGCTTGAACCCCGATAAATGCTGCTTGCAGCTTTAATAAATGTCTATACTTTTTCTTTTGAGCAATTGGTTAGTAACCAATACCAAACCAATGGATGCATATTTCCATCTTTGTGGGGACATTTTGTCCCCATTATGTAAGGTTTACCACACATACACACACACACTGCCTACAGCTCAAAAACATGTGGATCTCACATGACCCCATTTCACAATCCTTTCTGACTCTGGCGATGGCTTGAGTCAGTGTCTTCAATGTCTTCAAGACATCCGCCCTACATATCAGTGGCTGGATATAATCTAACCCTCATTCACAACCCTTCTCAGAAATCCCCGTATCCCTTCCCTGAGGCGTCACAATCCAGGCTTCTTCGCCGAAGTGTTCAAAGGTTACGGTAGGGGTGACGTCCGACGCACCCGGCTCCAACAAACGACCGCTTCTTCTCTCGCCCCAAACCCCCCAGCTCAACCCCAAACAGTGTCTGCGTTGTTCTCATATCCGAGGTGATGAACCTTACAGGCCCTCTGGACTTAAAAATACCCCGAGCTCTTCAGAGGAAGCTGGAATACAGGACATGTGGGAGGGATGAGGATGCGACGCGATTTACAGGGCCGCGGCAACCCCTGACGAATTTCAAAGAGCCGGGCACGCTTTCATCCTGTATTCGGCTCACATTCACGCTATTGAAAGTGACCCTGTGTCACAGTTTTCAACGCTGACAAACAACAGCCTTATACTGGACTGCCCCCACACTGAGCACATTCATTTTTAAATGAGTCTCCTGCAGGAGGACAACAAAAAGCGCTTTCCGTTCCTCCAGAATTATGGTTGAAAATGGAAACGCTTTCGTTTAGAGAGATTTCAAATAGATCACTTGGCGAGGAAACAAAAACGTATCAAAATGTCTAAACTGGATTTTTAGATTGATTATAACTATGACCTGATGGTCATTATTAATTACAGGGTGCATTTGTTTATACATAGGTTTGAATGAAAAATCACCACGGATCTGCTTGAAATAATCATCTTAAAGGTCAGTCGTCGTCCCGATATGGGATTGTTTGTGTCGGCGCAGCTTGTCGGGAAGGGCTTTAACATCTGAGATTGATTGGATTATGTCTGGGTGATTTGTATGCCTCTCTGATATTGAATGAGACAATACTTGTATTAAGACCACCCTGCGGTGTTTGTGGACTTGATGGTCTGAATACAACCTGTCAGAAAAGAAGGTACGAAAGCTGTCACTGGGGCAGTACCTTTTCAAAAGGTACACTTTTGTACCTAAAGGGTGCATATTGGTACTTTCATGGTACATATTTGTACCATGAAGGTACCAATATATACCCTTTAGGTACAAAAGTGTACCTTTTGAAAAGGTACCGCCCCAGTGACAGCTTTTGTACCTTTTTTTCTGAGAGTGTCTGGGTTTTTATTAAACTCTTCAGCCATCTCTTCCTAAATATTTCCATGTCAAGGCTCCTCTCACTCATTGCTGACGGAATCCGAATGAAGCTGGTAAAATTACTCTCAGCTCTGGATGTCTGACCATGTCACATCGAGTTCTGTTGTAGGAGCTCTTGCGGTTTCAATAGGGCTTGGTTCTTGTGAGTTGCCTTAGCTGTCTTGGAACTGGTAAATGCTTGAAAGTCTTACTTGCAATGCCAGAAATGTCAATATTTATATTTTTCTGCCATGTCACTTCATGAATGTTAACCCTGGGATGCTTTTAAATGAAAATTCTTCAAGCATTTATTTTCACTCATGATGATCCAAAGCCAGTTGACTTTGTTTGGTAGCTAGTGGAACAAAACAAAATACACTCGCCTGACACTTTATTACCCAATTTTGCTTGCAGAACTGCTTTAATTCTTCATGGCATTGATTTAACAGGATCCTGGAAACGTTCCTCAGAGATTTTGGTCCATATTGTCATGATAGCTTCACACGGTTTCTTTAGATTTCTTGGCTCCACATCCATGACGTGAATCTCCAGTTCCAGCACATCCTAAAGATGCTCAATTGGGTTGACATCTGGTGATTGTGGAGGCCATTTGAGTTCAGTGAACTCATTATCATGTTCAATAAACCAGTTTGAGATGATTTGAGCTTTGTGACATGGTGTTATCCAGCTGGAATTAGCCATCAGAAGATGTTTACCTGAGGTCATAAAGAGATGGACGTGGTCAGCAACATTACTCAAGTAGTCCATGATGTTTAGAAGATGCTCAATTGGTACTAGGAGGCCCAAAGTGTGCCAATAAAATGATCCCTCACACCATTACACCACCAGCAGTCTGATCTGTTGATACAAGGCAGGATGGATCCATGCTCTCATGTTGTTTACACCAAATTCTGACCCTACCATCTGAATGTTACTACAGAAATTGAGACTCATCAAACCAGACGACGTTTTTCCAATCTTCGATTGTCCATTTTTGGTGAAAGTGTGTGAATTGTAGCCCTCTTATCTGACAGGAGTGTCATCGGTGTGTGTCTTCTGCTGCTTTGGCTCATCTGCTTCAAGGTTTGACGTGTTGAGCGTTCAGAGATGCTCTTCTGCAGACCTTATTTGAGTTGCTGTTGCCAGTCTGGTCATTCTCCTCTGGCATGAACAAGGCATTTTCTCCCACAGAACTGATATGTTCTCTCTGTAAACCCTAGAGATGGTTGTGTGTGAAAATCCTAGTAGATGAGCAGTTTCTGAAATTCTCAGATCAGCCTGTCTGGAACCAAAATCTAAAGTCACTTAAAACACTTTTCTTCGATATTCTCATGGTCATTTTGAACTTCAGCAGACCATGTCGACATGGATTGAGTAGATTGAGTAGAAATAGATTGAGTTGCTGCCATGTCGGCTTATTAGATATTTGCATCAACAAGCAGCCAGGTGTACCTAATAAAGTGAGTGTATATTGCAAAGTGCTCTTTTCCATAAAGTCAAGCTCTAAAATAAAATGAAATTCATTTTTAGATCAACTATTCCTTTAAGATTTCTTCTTAAAGTCTTTTAGGAGGTTAAAAATGTTTCCAGACAGCAGAGTTTTTTACCTTTTACAGTAGATGTTAAAAACAATTGTGTGAAGTGGAATTTAATATAATAAGACTAATACACTCAATCAGCATACAACGAGAAAAAAAAACACGAAAACAGTTGCGATTTAGCAGGTGAGGTAGATAAATTCACCATCATTTCTTATTTGATAATGGCGTGCAATGTATTTAATTTTCCAGTTCTTGAGCCGTAACACCTGCCGTCTTTCATTCTCACTGAGGAGTCGCTTTGAAAAGCCACTAATATCAAACACAAACAATCAATCTCAGGCAATCCTGAGCAGCCCTAATGGAGAAGAGCAGAATATTAATTATTGCAATGGAAGGAGAAAAAACAAAAGCCGCCGCCACAGTGATGTAGCTCAGCTAATTTATGTGTGTTTGTGTGCCAGGGGAGCTCCTGCAAATCTAGTAATGGCGCTTTCACACTCACAACCGCGTATGCACGCGTAATCGCACATGTTAATCAAGTAACCTGACATACGCATTTCCAACTAATGTATATGCATTAGTGTCTATAACTCATTAAGAATACATAAGCGTGCATTTTTTTCTCCCCAGTGTGTGATGTGTGAGCTCTTGTTTGTCTATCCACATGATATTAAAACTTTTTTTAAGTTAATTAATAAGAAAATAATCTTTATAGAGGGATGAAAATGTTTATTTTTGACCTTTAAAAATTACAGATAGATACATTGCTAGGGTGTTAATGTACATAACTGATTAGAAAAAGAAAAAAACCCCAATAAAACTATGAGGAACCATAGTTATTTCAACAAAAATACATAAAATATGAAGTGTCACACAGGGAATTGTGGGAATGTCACTTTACGTTTTTTCACTGTAAATTATACAACGATTTGTCTTTTTTCACTTTCAAAAACTGTAAATTTAACGGTATTTTACTGTAAAATTATATCACAGTTATTTACCGTGTATAGAAACTTTCTGTTAACCAATTAACATTTTTGCACTGTAGCATTTTTACAGTATTTTACCATTAATATCACGGTTACTTTTACAGTAAGCGAGATGTCACCCACGAAATTGCTCTGGAATTTATTTTCTTTTTTTTCCCGTGGCAAGAGACTCAAGAAAAAGGGTTTATTTCCTCTCATTTTAATCTCAGGAGAAACATTTGAGATATTGAAGAGATTTTTCTACCGCACACATATATCATCTCGCTCCTCACCTCCAACTCTATGTGTTCAACTCTCATGTTCAGTGGGTCACATCCTTTTTATTGCACGCACACCGTATGCGATTTGACTCTCCAAGGCTCAGCTCACTAAATGGATGGCTGGTCGACGGACGATTTTAACTCTAAACCTCAGGAGGGAAGGAAACACGGAGTGGGCAGATGGTCAGTGAGGGGAGGGGGCGGTGAGGGGCAGAGAGAGGTGAGGGAAAACTGAGGCAAATTCACAAGAGATGGAATATATAAAGAAAGGAAAACCAATGCACAAAGTATTTTCCCAGAATTCTCCCTGAAGTCTCTAGATACGAAGTCTCCGCAGAGGGAAATTGCTGTTCCCGCTAATGCACTAACTGCTTCGGTTGGTGACGTGCTGCCTACAGAACTCTGTCACCGCACATGCCGCCCGTCAGAGAAATCACTTAGTTTGTAGTCTAAAATTTCCCGCATTGTGGCACGAACAGGATCCCGTTCAGAGTCGAGCTTCTTGTTATGCAGAGACTCTCTCCCTTTCAACACGCACATTGTAAGCCAGCCAGAAGCCCTGTGCTGTTGCCATGTGACACGCACGGCGTCTTTCTCTCTCTGCCCTTATCGCTCAAGTCAGTTTTATTTCTCTCTGGGTTGTTTTTTTGTTCCTATACACTTCTAAGGCACGACACCAAAACAAGCCCTTCGTTTAAACCCGCTATTTCAAAAGTGGCACTGGGGTGAGAGAGCGCAACAAAGCGGATTCAATACTGGGATATATACAGTGAATTATAATGAACCAAATCCATGCAAAGGCCACGCTTGTGAGTCACTAAATCCAATCAGTAAACGAAATTGATATCATTGATCAAATCCCAAAAGATCAAAGCATGACTAACAGGGGAAAAAACAATATAATGATAGGCTACCAACCTATACACTATAGTTGTCTCAACCCATTTTTTAAAGTCCCAATGATGTTGTTGTCTTTTAGTATTAATTATAGTATTAAAATATTAAAATATAAAATAAAAAAATATTTTGGTAAAAATTAAAATATTAAAAAATATATATAATTTAGTTAAAAATTATAATATAAAATTAAAATATTTTAGTATTAAAATATTAGGTTATATATAAGACAGTGTGTTCCAAAACAAAACAATGGCACAATTCGTATTTAGAAGATAAGTGTTCACAGTGGCGGCTGGTGAAAAATATCTTAGGTGGGGCTGTATCATATTTGGCATTTTCAGTAGTCTGGTTACCGGGAGTCAGGTCTTTTTGCATTGTCCTCAAGACAACTGTCAAGCATCCACCCTTCTCTCCATCAAAAACCCCTCAAAAACACTTAAAAAGAAAAAAAAATCTGAATATTACTCTTCAGCTCATGATCTTTGCCATGTTAACTCAATCACATACAAAATAAAGATGAAGGCGTTTTAGAAGGCAGAAAATTACACACGTACCTTGGTGCCTCTCTTCCCTTTCAGGTTTCAGACACAGCCGATAAATCAAGTCAGTGTCCAAAATCAATATCATTCAGCAAATACCAAAAGCATCACATCAAAGCACAGATCACCGAAAGTGGCAAGGAAACAGGTTAGGGTCTTAATGTTGAGATACGGACTGCATTGCAGATATTTTTGAGACTTGACAAAAAAGATAAATGAGATGAAGAAGTATGGGCTCTAAGACAGATAAATAAAATTGCTTACTTATACGCTACAGTAAATGTACTGCACATCCACACTATCGGTATTGTGGGAGACAGATGCTGAAAACTGCACATTTTGACCAATGATCACCCAGAAAATTCACAAACTTAGTACATAGTATGCCATTCTAAGCACCCTGCAAACTTAATACTATGTTTTGCACTTTTACTTTGCATTATGTCCTTTATCGTCAAGTGTGCATTCATCCATAGCATCCCAATTTACAAATGCTCCCTCTCATGTTAATTTTAAAGTGGGATATTCCAACCCGATCTCACGACCAAGTCGTACGAATTTGACGAATGATTAAAAAGTGGCTAATTCGTAACAATTCATGCGACCTCACTCGTACGAATTAGTACGATTTTGCTAAATGGTACATATTTTACGAATATGCCAATTCGTATGAATTCGTACGAATGACCTACCCCTTACCCCGCCCCTAAACCTAACCGACACGTGGGTTTAGACAAATCGTACAAATTCGTACGAGTGAGGTCGTACGAATTAGCCACTTGTTAATCATTCGTCAAATTCGTACGAATTGGGCGTGAGATAGTATTGGATATTCAAGGTATGTTTACTCGACAACGTTGTACTAAAAACTTTGCGTTTTTCACGTACAGATGAAGAATGATGACATCAGACATATTTTTACTGTAGAATTAGGAAAAGACTGTTGTAAAAGCAGCTCAGGAGAATACAAGGATTGCTGTCACGGCATTAGCTGGTTGTAACCCTTCTGGTTTCCTCTTGGCACGCCTGTCCCTGTTACCCAGTTTAGCAGCGCATTATCTTACTAGTACCACTCCTCCTAACATGAAACGGCAAGCTTTGGCGGCATATTTGGGTCAGGCATTAGCACCTCTGACGTGTGTACTAACATGCTTTGCTTTCTCCCATGTCTGGGACTCCTCCGCCAATTGCATGGATAAACGAGTAGAACAGAACGAGCGGCGGAGGAGGAGACCCGTGGGTTCCAAGCGTTTGATCCCTATCGAAGCATGTTTTATAGATATCAGAGCCTGACGTCTGCTGGGACTCTACATCTCAATGACTCTATTGCAAACAGCAAAAGAAAACATTCCCGTCGCATCTTTCTACCCTTTCCCTCTGGAGAGATGGGAGGGATTTTGGTTTACACAAGCTTAAGAGACTCACACTTGCTGCCTGTTTTGATACTGACGGGCTGAAGATGTTGAAGGCATATTCTGCATTTCAGCCGAACCCTTGGGAAGAAGTTAACATCACAGTGTTTGCCCGGGAGCGCTTTAATGATATTCCCCAAACTCTAACTTAAGTAATAGGGCGTTTTTGAAGTCAGGGTTCAGTGTGAACTTTTCCAAAGCAGCGCACCACACGAGATTTTGCCTAAAAAGGTGGTTTGATCCAACAAAATTCAACACTATTGAAAAGAAGAAGGCCAAGTGTGGTAACCCATACTCAGAATGTGTCCTCTGCATTTTACCCATCCAAGATTAGGAATGTGTAGTGGACACACACTCCAAACCGTGGACACACACACACCCGGAGAAGTGGGCAGCCATTTTGTGGCAACTTTCTTAATGCCTGGTTCAGATTACATGATTTTAGTCTGATTTTGGCACGATCCGTTTGACGTAGGGTGTCGTGGGGATTCGTAAACGACAACGGGCGTCGGGACGCAAAATTCGATATCATCTTGTATAGTGTGTCATAGTGCGTGACAACCTACGCTTCACGACATCACGACAAAAAGACTAGCATGTTTAATTTTTTAAAGGTCGACCACGACGGTTCCGTCACATGTATGGGGTTGACCAATAGGAGCACAGAAGTTTTTCCGTACACAACTTTCAAAAATGGCGAAACGAAAGAGAGACGACGGTGCTAACGTTAAAACTAAAAGTGAAAATATATAAGAAAACAATATTTAACCTCAACTTCTCTGGAGGATTTCGAGCAATCCAGGAATGTGTCCAATGTCGGGTTTTCTTTCTTTTTTTACTTTTTTTCTGAACACAGGACAGCCAAGACAACCCTCACCGATTCATCCATTGTTTGTTTACGTTCGTTTCCGGAAGTCACTCGCCACTAATTTCGCCTTCTCGATGACATCACGCGCGCCGTTAAAGATGGCATCCGATGACTGGTCAGGAAGCAACGTGTAGTCTGACTCTGACGTGTGTCTTGTCCACGACACGACAAGATTTTAGGAATTAAAATTGCGTAATCTGACACAGTGACTATCTTAACATACAAAAAAACAAAAACAAAAAAAAAACGTGTAATCTGAACCAGGCATAAGGGAACCTCAGTCATGTCCTGTCAGAACCTTTGGGTTACCAGACTCTCTAATCATTAGGCCACGCCTACCTGTGTAATTTGATTCATCGACACATCAAGCAGTCAAATAAAAAATGATGTCAAACTGTGTTTTATGCCCCGTTACAGATGCAGATACTGTATTTCCCTGCGGTTTGGCCTCTCATTTACATGAAAACCCCTATTGGTGTCACTGAAAACGATTATTTCTAAAAACTCCGGGCAAAATGGAGATTTATGATAACGGCGGTTTTTATGTTGCCGTGTCAACTAGGAGAAAAGGGGGTTTTAGGTTTTCAAACGTCACATCAAACGTCACATTATACGTAAAATGCTTAACGTCATGTGAGCGCCCAGTTTGGCAGAGTTATGATGGCGCTCGACGGCGTACTTTTTTGATGTTGTTTTTCAATGTTATTATTGAAAACGAGGGGAAATCTTTGTTTCTCTGGTTGTGCAAATGTGGCCTTAAACATAATTTCAGCCCCACGATGGGTCTCATTTTTCTTTTACTGTATTTTCAATGAATTTTGATTCATACACCTGACAGAAATTCCAAACCCCCCAAAAAACTGAAAAAATCTTAACCAAATCCTAAACCACTATTTTTACTGTCTTTAAATCATTAATATTTGTGCTTTAGCCTATTCTCTGAACCCACTGACATCTGTTCATGATAATATGCTATTTTATTATGCTCTGGATATCCCGTGAGTTAATTAGATCAGAACACAAAGAGCTATTCATAAGTATGTTTCCTAATATCCTTGAGTTACCGAGTCATCTGACTGCATTTTGAAATACCAGAGAGGGACATCTAAGAGTTTAGGCCAAAGGGGAAACAAATAGCTCCCCTCTGAAGAAACCTAAGTAATGTGACTTCATAATAGAGTGTGTCTCAATACAGAGGCGTCTGGGTGCACTCGCAGGGAATTTTATTAGCACTGTGTGCGCTATGACACACGGCCTGGCGTTTTCAACCTCATCATCATTTCACAAAGACAAATTGAAGCCTTTCGTGTAGTCTAACGGTGTCTGTAACCTTCCACATCCCTGAGAAAACTAGCATTGAAAAACAGCCCTCCATTTGCTGATTTGCTTCAACAACGGTTAATCTCGCGCTCATGCTAACGCGGAACTTGAATATTCATAATGTCTCAGTGATATGGTGTTTGATTCAACACAATCCCCAGCAAGTACAATATGCATGTATGAGTGAGCACATCTGTAAGAGAGTGTTCCTGACTTCTGTTTGATTGCCTTGTTGTCCCTCTCCTAAGCACAGTCATATTTACACTTAGCGCTCAGTCCAAACGAATTGACTCTGGCGTGTCCCATTGCAATTATTCTCAATTCATAATTAATGCGCAGCGGTCTGGGAGCTAATTTAGGCTTGCACGTTGACTTGTGTGCTGTGTGTGGTTGTCAGTCCCCATCACGGTAAACAGCGGTAGTGGAGGAGAGAGCCCGGCATGTTAGCGCATTAGCGGGGCCCGTGGGAGCTGTTCTTTGTGGCGTGCTGTTGTTCCTTTGTAGCGAGAGGCACACAAAAACAGCCAAAGGAGTGGCGAGAACAGAAGCAGGTGATGTTTACACTCTCGAAGCTGTTGATTTCATTTCCTGCCAGAGACACGCTACAACGCTAAAGATGCTAAATAAATGTGAAGTTCGTTCGAAGAGTAAAACTTGCAGATTTCAGTCCTGATGTCAACATGTTTGTTTTGTAATCATGTTTGGTGAATTTAATTGGCATAAAATTTGGACGATCAGTCAATATATTCCTTCAAACCTTGCTCTGTGGTTCTGTGCTGTCCGGATAGAATTTCATGTACATGAGAAGCATGAAACAAACACAATATGCTTCACATCTTCAACTTATTCAAGTTTAGTGAATGCACACAGTGACTATACATAGCACTCTTTTGCAGGGGTTTCCAGTTCTGCAACAGGGACTGGGACGTGTGTTTAGTTACCTGAGGCAAGTGGATAGTGAAATCGATTCTGTTCAGAATCGCGATATTTTGCGAACGCAATTATATCAATACAGAAGCGCAAAGTATTGCAATATTTAATTATAAAATGATCTGTTTTACTTTCGGGTTTTCTTCATTGTTTTTCTAGGTGTTTACTTTGACAATTTACATTTGCGTATTACATCCACTAGGTGGCGCTTGTTGCGTTGCTTTGTTGTCGTGCATTTAACAGCAAATTCAACACAAAATGGCTTCATCATCACAACTGTTTGTACATGTTATGTTTATGTGGGGTGGTGATGGCGCAGTGGATAAGACACATTTTGGTGTGAGAGACCCGAGTTCGAATCCACTGTGAGACACCAATGTGTCCCTGAGCAAGACACTTAACCCATGGTTTCTCCAGAGGCGTGCGACCTCAGACATATATAGCAATCGCAAGTTGCTTTGGATAAAAGCGTCAGCTAAATGTAAATAAATGTACTCTAGTGTATTAAATAATTTTAAGTTATGTGCTGGAAGCTCACCGTTCATGTGAGAGGTCTACAGTTCAGAGAATAATTAGGTCCTGTCCTGTAATAAGGTCCTTTTTGCACTTCAGTTAATGTGTAGATGATAATGTTCATTGAATTAAATGTGACATTTGAAGCGAGTTGGACAGTCTTTTCCCCATTTTTTGTAATGCCTTTGAATAATAAGGGGGACATGAATCGCATTATATTGCAGAATTGAATCACAATATTGCTGTATCGCAATATGTTAAGAATCGCAATAATATTGTTTATGTACACTGCGCAAGCTTATTTTGTCCATTAGAACGAAACATCTGAAAAAACCCATATAACCTCCCCTCCAAAAAATCAGGACAGAACTGGTTTAAAGCATATAATAAACACAAATTAAAATACCAAGTGTAAATGGGAGTGTGATCTCTCGTCTACTTGCGATTTGATCGACTAAAAGGCCTTAATACCAGGAGTAGACAGGGCCTTAGGCACTACATTTCCATGGATGAGTTTAAGAATCAGAATCAGACCAGAAAGAGCTTTATTGCCAAGTATGTTTACACACACAAGGAATTTGTCTTGGTGTGACAGGCTCTTCCAGTGCAGTTTGATTGGAATTGATAAACAATTATGTCATTACAAAAAAAAAAAAAAAAAAAAAAAAAAAATCTGTCATTTACTCGCCCTACAATCTCGCTTTCAAACTTTCTTGCTTCTGTTGAATGCAAAAAAAAACGATTGTGCAACCATAAACATTCTGAGTATATTACTTTCCAGAACAATTGTTTATTACTTAACTATTAGTAACTTTTTATTAGACTTTATTTTACAATATTATAAAATATTTGTATTAATATACAATACTCGCCACTCGAGGCATTATGATTTTAAGGGGTTCTTCACTTTATGATATGCCCAACAATTCTCCTTAACCATGACAAATTCATTGCAATGCGGTTCGCTTATTATGCTAATATTGCATTGATTCCCTCATTCTTCTTACTGAGCCTCCGGGTACCTGTTGCAATAGTGAGGAACATTTTCCTGTTTTTGTTTCTGCATGCGTATAAAAAGATACATAGACAGGCATCAGCTCATTTTCTCGCCTCATGTCAGACATGTGTGTGCGTGGCGTGCAGCAGCATGCACAGATGTTCTATTAGCTGCACATCAAGGTAGCTAATTGCTGCCGCGCGTAAACGAGACACCGAAGTTATGATATATCGCTGCGTGTTTCTTCATAAATCGCTCCATGCAAATGTTTTGGAAAGCGCCTTCCGCTTAGAGGGGCTGTTGTAATCGTCGCATAGCTTTTGACACTTGAAAGATGTGATCGTGAGCAAGAGGAAATACAACGGATTAAAGGGAGGGGTTTGTTGTAAATGTTCACCCCGTTCAAATTAAAGGGATACTAAGATGAATGTGCATGTATTTAAAATTGGTCATTTATGTAGAAGAAATGTGAAATTATTTTAGAATTTGGAGCTTTCTAGACTGAGAAAACAGAAAATGTATTTTTGGCTTATGTTGATGAAAGACAACAACTCCCAGAATGCACTTTCTTCGCCACCCTAGGAGGCCGCGCCTACCGGTAACAGAGCGCAGTAGTTAAACAAAAAGTCTAGGCTACTAGTGAGTCTCCGTGATGAGTCTGCCCGAAAATGTGTTTCGAGATCGCCCAAAATGTCCGGGATTCGGCTTTTGCGTTCTACAGTCGCCATTCATCATGTTTACTGTGGCGAGCGGGACGAGTGAGCGCCGCGGGAGAACGGCGCGAGGCCGGTGGCATGATTGCCAATGAGACGCATCGGTCTCGTATCTCTCAGAGGAGCGGGAATTTTTTTTTTAGCAATGTTAAAACACACATCAACTGATCACTTGTTTAGCGTTAATGTAAACACGACATTCAGATTCACCAATCGGCATGAATCCAGTTAGATTGAAGCAAAAGCTTTGATTGTAAACAATGGCGACAGCAGAAAGCAAAAGCTGAATCCCGGACATCGACGGCCGGACATGTCCGTGAAAAAGAGGATGGTAACCCCTACTACTCAGCTGTCTCCATATAACGGGAGCCTGCTTGCTTAGCTTCCAAAAAAGATGGCTGACACTATGTGTTCATTCTGAGTGAGATCGCCCTCTATGGGCGGGTTGAGAACATGCGGGACAGACCCGACTACTGACTGTAGTCTTTAGCCTCTGGACAAAAAATTCTCAGATGACGCAAAATGATGATTTTTGCGTCATCAGAGGATTTTTTCCAGACAAAAAAATACATAAATCTCTCGTCTCAGGGGGAAATGAGGGCAGAAAGCACTGTAATTCAAAAATACTACTGGTTTTCTACTAATACAAAGCTTAATGCTAAATCCTGAAGTATTCCTTTAACATGACACCAGTATGAATGACCAAATTCATGCCTATAATAACAATTAAAAATGATGCGTCGCCGACTAGAGTTTGCGGTTATCGCAAGCGCCTTCCAGATTTGCATGCAGTACGCCTCGGATGTGGGCGTCTGAGGCAGAAACGAAACAATTACACAGGATGGAAAGATCATCTTGACGGATGAATGAGAAGTGGGCGCATTTTCTCATTAGCGAATCTTAGATTACGCGGCATCACAATGGAGAAGGTAAAAGAGATATCCAGGTCACTACACACACGTACGCACAAACACAGGCGCGCGCTCGCTCTTTCTAATGCACCCGACCGCAGATATCATTATCTGGAGCAGGAGATGATGGTGTCATCGATTGTGGCCGAGTCGGGAGCATTTCATTTGCTTCAGGCTACGCGTCTGATGAGTCCCTCTCTTTCTCCCCGCTGATGCCTCATCGTGTTCAGCCACCAGGGAGAATTAACCGCGTGTGTGGGGCAGCAGGAGGGGAGGGCGCTTTGGCGGTTTTGAGCAACTCGCACACAAAGAACAGCTGCTCCGTTTGGCTGCCTCGGCAGAACATCACGAGTCCAGCGGCGGCTCACCCCGGAGGTATCATGATCTCTCATGCCCCTGACCCTCGAGCGCTGAGGACTCTGTGTCTCAGTGGGGGTCTCTGTTGGAAACTCGGTTTGGAAAGCATTTGGAGGAATTTATGTCTTTTGGATGTTTCGACTGACCTTAATAAAGCAGATGAGTCACGTTTATGCTGTTTGGTTAGATCCCAAAACACTCATAGCTGTAGAACATTCAGAACGAAACATTATTGCACAATCAGGAGCCTGTAATGTGATGCACGCGGCGAGCAGTCGTTTGAGGCGAAATGCACTCTATTCTCATGCTGTTTTGCTGTGAGTGAAGAGGCTGCAACCTCTCGCATCTCTGCAGAGTCTCAGTGGAATGTCAGGGCAGGTGTCGGGGCTTCGGCGAAACACGTGATGCAGGGATTGTTTACACAATTTGTGACTGGGCTACTGCAAGAAATCAGCCTTACCTGGGATGTTACATCAGCTAATGAGGAAAGATCACCTTAAGCAGGGTATGTGGGAGATGGGGTGGACATTGTGCCACCTAGATTTTCTCAAGTCAAGCGATATATCCGTTGGATTCCATTCGTGCGTGAATGTCGAAGACCGGAAACAAGCTTGTAAACGCACAACCGGCACATCCGGGAACTTAACTGTCAATTTTGTCCCCTCCCCCTTTTTGGGGGAAAACAAACTAGAATCCCCATAGACTTCAATACAAAATAACGGCAAAAACCAACGTCCGTACACAGCCGACAGGCGTAAATAACTTAAGAAATCATTTATATAAAACATGTCAAGTAATTATATGTCCACCCTGCCTGCCATAGTGCGTGAAAAATACATACACAAACTTAATTTGGCCAATTTAAAAACATGTCCCTTTATTCTCCCAGCGTCAAATTGGGGTAACAACCCCACCCAGTGGCCAGAGGTGTCTTACCCGGACATTTACTTTTACCTCGTCGAGTCACGAGGTAAGCGAGTGAATGATTTTATTTCGCTTTTTAAAGTAAAAAACCTTAATGTATATCTCATGAATTAATGATGATGATGGCAGGTAGCCGGGGCTAGTTGATAACGGGCATTAGGGTGCATCAAATTTGAATGGGAAAATTTAATTTCAAAATATCAATTCGGCTGGTATTGCATTTTGTTCCAAATAATATAAAAATGACTTTTGCAAAGTTTTGAGGAATTCCTTTGATATTTAGGGGTGCCACCTAACACATGAACTTTGGCGAAATTTTGAAAAATTAGCAATTTTTTGCTTAATTGCCAAAAGGTTGACCTAGAAATGATGAGTACAGTGAACTTTTATACAGAAACATGTTCTATAGGGTTATCAAAGTAAAAGTTGTTTGTTTGCCCTTTGGGCAACATGGACATTTCTCAGAATTCAACTTTCAAGATTCTCCATTCATTTGTCCTATAGACAAAATGAATGGAGGTCAATGGGACATGTTCATGTGGCCTTACTCTGAATTGTGAAAAAAGGTTGAAGCGAACTCAAATGATTTTGTATCCTTAATATGTCCTGAGTAAGGAAAAAAAAGCCCTGAAGAATCCCATTAGGGGAAAGTTTGGAAAAACACCCAAATATGTCCCATTCATTCGCCTATTCATTAGTTTTCTCTCGTGAATAGGGTACAAATTTTAACCTTTAGATATCATCATGAAAATCACCGAGTTGATTGCTTGCATCAAGACAAACAAAAAATGTATTACAAGTTTTTCGAAATTGTTTGTTAACATAGACAAATGCTGCATAATCTAATTACGTATGTGCTAATTTGCATAATTACCTAAACAGATCTAAACATTGGGTATAGCAGGTGAAAATATTTTTTTTTGTTTGTTTTTTAATATTGTTGACATAAAACAGTAAAACACTTAATGTTAAGGTCTGAATGGAACCCATTTAGGCTACCCATGAACATTATTACAGGAAGAAGTACTTCAGAAAGCAGCCTTTATTAATTATTATGGCAGAGATGGGGTTTGGGCATTGAGTGCATTGTGTACGTTTAGATTTTTTGATCCAGACACTTTTATTTCACCTACCTTTTGTCTTATGCATTCTCCTTACCCATGTCTCCTGTTCTTGCCTCAGACTCATCCCCCAGAAACATTCCCACTGACCCAGCCCCAAACCCCATCTCTGCCATAATCATTAATAAAGGCTGCTTTCTGAAGTACTTCTTCCTGTAATAATGTTCATGGGTAGCCTAAATGGGTTCCATTCAGACCTTAACATTAAGTGTTTTACTGTTTTATGTCAACAAGATTAAAAACAAACAAACAAACAAACAAACAAAAAAACATTTTCACCTGCTATACCCAATGTTTAGATCTGTTTGGGTAATAATGCAAATTAGCACATATGTAATTAGATTATGCAGCATTTGTCTATGTTAACAAACAATTGCAAAAAACTTGTAATACATTTTTTGTTTGTCTTCATGTAAGTAATCAACTCAGTGATTTTCATGACGATATTTAAAGGTTAAAATTTTTACCCTATTCACGTGAGAAAAAGAGTGAATATGCGAATGAATGGGATATATTTCGGTCTTTTTCGAAACTTTCCCCTAATGGAAATTACTCAGGACATATTGAGGATACAAAATCAGTTGAGTTTGTTTCTGTTGCAATTTGTTCAAGGTTGACCCCCATTTTGGCTTAAAATGACTGGACTATTAGCTATATGTATAAGCACCAAATGCCTAAAATATGACTTAAATGTCTTATGATAAATACGTATACAAAGACACAACTACAGATGTGATAGTAATATGTAACAATACATACCCAACACAGAAAGATCACCTCAAACAGAAAGATCACCTCGGTTTTCTTGAGCTGTAGTATTGTTTACCTCAGCTCTCCATGGCTAACATTGAGCACCTTTAATCACTTTATCCAACAAAAACAGATGTGCGGTGGCACCCCTAAATCATCACGTACTGGAAAAATATTTTGCATGTGTTGTTTCTACATATATTGGAACACTTTTAGCACCCAGCCATATCAAAATTCAAGAATTGTGTTTTTTGATGCACCCTAACGGGCATAAAAAATGTATCTGCAGCTGCAGTCATTTTGCGTCCTCAAAGTCTAGTGTGACTTTATTCTTAATAATGCAAAATCATTTTGAAATGCTATTTATCTAATACTGTGGAATAATTTATATGTTTAGAGACATTACACATTAACATGACTTTGGTTGTCCTGTAGTAAAGATTTTGCACAACTCATTTTTTTTAAGTCATAGGCAGCAAACATAGCATAGGCCTAAAAATGTCAACAAAACTGTGGTGCCAGCTCCATAAACAAAAATCAGTCAAGTAGCTGAACTAATTCTACCATACTATTCTAACTATCTGTAGATGTGACCAGTAAAAGGATAAAAGAACACGGAGGCAGCAGGATACTGCAAACGTTTAGGGTTTATTGCCACAGGATGGGGTTACAAAAGTAAAGCTAATGCTAACCCAATGGTGGTAAACCAAACACAAACAAACGAACAAAAAAAATAAAATACAATACCAATGGGTCACTGCATTTGCCTCTCAAACTTTTACAGAGGTCAAAGGCCTACAGAATCTGTTCTCAAACAGAACACTAACAAATTTACACCTTGGTGGCCAGCACCAAATCACACATAAAGAGGGATACATACACAGACATATAATGGCCATTAAAAGAACAAGAAACACCCAATATACATAAACAAACACCTCAAATGATACTATCAAATGACTTCACTTAAAGGTGCTATCAGCGATGTCAGGCCATAACAAAAATGATCACATTCATCTAATCTTTCCTAACAATCCGCTAGCTGCCCGCCCCATAAGCAGGCTGTCAAAAAAAACGTGCCTCTGTAGGCAGCCTAGGCTCTGAGATCTGCACACAAAAACAAACGGGTAGAACCACCACTCATAATCAAAACAAACAGAGTTCAACCAATCACCGACAGGGGCCGGTGTTGTTTGTTTTTGCGCTCGTGCACGGCGCCTGCACGCGAAGTCTGAGCCAGCGCGTCCATCAACGGACCAGAAACAGTGAATATGGAAGATGCGATCCCCAAGGACAAAGGTAGGATTAGCGCGAGGAAATACCGTCGTGTTTCGTCAAAGAAAAGAATAATAATCGGAAAGGCTTTCGAACGGTGGAGAGAACTGAAAGAATTGAAAAATTTTAAAACGGACGCCGAGGTTGCACTGTTTCTTCTGGACAGGTGAGTAGACCAAATAAGAAGTATAGTAAACAATAGATGATAATGACGGAGGCGACAGCGCGCAAACTGGACTTTGGTCTCATGAATGAAACTCGGCGTAACGTTATGCCTAATCTCACAGGCCTGGGAAATATACATTAGCCCGAGCACGACCTCTCCCTCTCCATTTCCATTGTACAGAACTGTACAAGGTAAATAAATGATAATAGGCAACGTTCTGACAACTTGCTAGAAACCATTTATATTACAAATTACTATTCTGTTATCTGGGAGAAAATCTGGAAGCTAGCTATGTAGTTTATAACATAATGTTCATGCATACGAACTAAAAAAAAAAAAAAAAATATATATATATATATATATATATATGTATGTATAAACAATTTCGGCTTTAGACTATTTTAAAATAAACAATATTGAAAGTGTAAGTAACGGATATTATATTTACTTGGTTATACAATAATGTTAGAAAACAACTATAATGACTTACCCAGCAGAATATGAGCCATCATTGAGGTAGACCGTCAATCCGAATATAGTGTGTTTTTGTCGCTTTAAGAAATGCGCGTGCATGATCATTTTTTTGATTATGCACGAAACGGGAGGGAGGGGCGAGCTAACTTTGTTTGTTTGGGATCTCGCTTCAAACACAAACAGAAGTCACATCAACCACAATCGCTGATACAACTTTTAATAAATGGACTTCTTATAAACAAACAAAAGAAAAGCAAGCAAAATAGTCCTCGTAGTTCCCCTAAGCAGAAACCGGAAGGGTTGTGGCCTGATCATCGGCCGGAACCATATAAATATGTCCGACGTCCCCGCGCGGACTCCTTTTTGACGGTGCACCAGCTCACGGGACGAACAGACGCAACAAACAAACAAAAAGAACGGTAAGAATAAACTAAACGTTAAAGAGTGTGCGCACTTAACTCCAAACGAAAGTTTAAATAAATTGTTTTAAACCAAAATGATGTTGTTGTGTATTCTTTACTCTTAACAAATTCCATTTAATAAAAACTCAAACTGCCTGACCCAGGCCCACCAACATCCGCCACACTATCTTTACCATTTCTCTATGTTTAAGCACACAGCACAAAATGCATTGTCTTTTTTGGGCGTTTGGGATCAGAAGAACTTAAAGTGATTTTCATGAACGAATCTCTCGTTTGAGTCGATTCTCTGAAGTGAATCAAAACGGTCTGAATCGTTCGCCATTTATTCGAACTGCTGACGGACTCGATTGGAGCGTTTCTCTCAGCGTAACAACAAAAAGAGGTGGATGTGGTGGATATTTACCGTCAGTCCATGAAACAACTCGTTGAAAAGCATCGTTTGCCAGCGGTGAAGAAGATATTGACTTCATAATCTGTGTGCTTCAATAACTGCAGGTAAAATAACGTTACACTGCCCGCCAGAATTACTATCATAAAGTGAAATTACTATTGACACATTACCAAGGCATAACATACAGTAACGTTAACGTTATGTGTATTATTTTAAGTGTAAAATATTATAAGAGTACTAAGGTAAATATTATAGCATATTTGTAATTCAGTAAAAAGGGTTTTACCATCTGATAGCGGCAGTGTATGTTTTATTTATTTTTTAATGTTTTGTGTTTAGGACTCCTCTTCAGGCGATTGTTGACTTGAATTCTTAAATATTTTGCCGCCATACCATGACCTCAAACACGCTGTTTATTTTACACACGGATGACTTGTTTCAATGACTCGTCTTCAGCGTCGTAAATTCTTTTTTGTTGGTTTTTTAAGTTTATGTACATTTATAAAACTACAAATAGCATTATATTACCTTTAAATCAAATTACCAAAAACAAAATAAAAGCTGCTTTAAGGGTGTTTCTAATACTGAGGCCATGGGAGCGACTATTTTCTCTTTTCTGACTGCCATTATCAATCTTTCTCTATTTTTTAAACTCTTTTTGGGAAAACATTGTGGAGGTTTTGCCTATTTGAGCAAATGGGAACACAAAAATATATATATTTAACAACTTCCTCTTCTGAGCAACCCGGAAATATGAAAAGGGTCAATTGGAAAAACTAAACTTAAGTGTTTTTTCCTCAAAACACTGATATGAGGATTTCAGGCCTGAATGAGCAATATGTCATATGCTTAAGTTGCAATTATAGCCTATATTAGCCTTTGTTTTCTCCCTTACGGTTCTTTTGTTGATCTATAAGGCTTGATACATCCTTTTCTTTACTCTGTTGATACAGAAATGTTATTTATTCAATTAAAAGCTAACAGAAAGTAGTCCAATAACCCAAACAGTCTAATGTTGAAATTGATGAACGACACATTGCTATGTTTCTAGTGTCAGGAATATGCCCACACCTATCAGATCTCAGATATCAGATCACATAAACAAAATATGTGATCTGATATTTCTGACTGAAATATGCACTTTAAGAAAAAGAAAATATTGATGGATTCTCACTAAAGTAGTGTTTTCCTCACATATAAATGATAGCCGAATAACTTAAGTCAGTATTCTGTGTTTGAAGAGCATTTCAGTGGTGGAACTCATTAGAAACCAATAACCAATACTCTGATCTGAAGATCATATAATATAACACAACCTTTTTTATAGAACGGTATATAAAAGAGTTCTTGATAAAAAGAGGGCTCTTTTCTCAATTTACGGTGGTGCAAAGAACCATTATTTTTAAGAGCTTGTCTGCGTAGGTAGTGTGGAGAAGGATGAAGTACTAGCACATTTTCATTTGTGCTGCATCAGTGTCGTCCCCGGGCTAATGTGTTTGACATCATTCCAGCTTAAACGAGCGTACTGTAAACCAGATCCCTCTGGAAGCATTTTCTCAGCATTCTCTGACAGCATTCTGAAGAGATATAGGAATGAGTTTAGATTGGCAGGTGTCAGAGACAGATTCGATTCCAAAGGCTGCTGGCGTTCCAGCACATTCACAATCCCTCTTACACCTCATTTAGCGCCTGTCACTCACTCATCCAAGAACCACACACAAACACAGATATGCACGCTTGTATGAAGTGCCGTCTTCGAGGAAGGCGATTGTTTTTTACGACCAGTATGTAAGGGATAATGTAGAGTCAGCCGGTCTTTATTGCAGATGATAGGGTAATCTGTGTTTTGTATCCTCCTGATTGGGTTTATTTAGCTATAATGACCACCTGACATGACTTAAGTTATTCCATGGCGACTTTCCAAGTAAGTATCAATTTTAGTAAACTAGACTTTAGTCCAATTTTAGCTTGCCTGGAGGCTTCCTTCCGCATAATCTGGCTTTCTTCAGTGAAAGATGAATTGTATCTATGATTTGCTGTCACTTTTTGAATTATTGGTTGCCCTCTTGGTGTGTTGTTTGTATGCATCACTATCTGTAGTGGGTTAGACATAATAGGATCTTCTGATTTCTATCTCGATATTTCCCCTCATCCTTCTCTACTGGTCTTTATTGCTGCGGACGCAGCGGTAAATGGCACACAGTGTTAGAGGGAATGGAGAGAGAAAGAGACAGCACCAGAGAGAGGTGTTTACTTGTTAACATTTGCCTGCAGCAATTGAAACCTTATACTGCTCTTTTAAAGATTAAGGGGAGCTCACAAGAATGAATTGCACCCGCTGATAGTGCTGTTTATATGCGCGTGTTGTCTGAGTTGTTCAAATTGCTGATGGAATTATGTAAATCAGGTAACAGTGCAAATACGGCCAGAATTAACGTTGACGCAAACCTGTATGGCGTAATCTTCCTGGTCTGTTCTGAGCGGGAGATTGTGGAGGTTGCAGCAGAGTGTCAAAATGCCATTTTTTTGTACTATTTTGTTTTATTTTTATTATGAATTTAAATATTTTTAAATATTTATATTTATTTGAATTTAAATATATATATTTTTTAAATTTGTAATTCAGGTTAGGTAGTTTTCATTTTTCATAAAATTGTTTTCTTCTCTGTATCGGTTAATATTTCAAAATGAGTTTTGCCCCCCCATTATTTACAGAGTCGGATCAAACCAACGCTATCTCACCAAGGCCGTATTGAGACAGCACTTTATCTCAAAAGGCCCCATATTCAAATATGTCAATTCAAAATGTACATCAATTTATTGACAGTGTCATTTAAGGAGTTTTGTATGGTCTTTCAAGATTTTCAAGTTAATAACATAGCAATTTACTAGGGCTGTAGTCAACCAAAGAAATCCTTAGTCGACCAAAGTCTTGTCCTGCCCAACGATTAGTCGACCGATAAAAAAAAAAAAAAACGTGATATGATTGAACATTTTTACCAATAGAACGATTGAACAATTTTAACAATTGTCATTGAGCATTTATAAAACAACAATGAAAAAACATCACAAATAAATAAAACTATAATAAAATACAATTCTTTGAAAATTAAATTATTATTTTTTTTAACTGCAAAAAGGGAAGAGCTCTGTCTTAGGTCTCAAAAATATATAGGCTCTATATATTTTTTATTAGAGCTGTCAAACGATTAATCGCGATTAATCACATCCAAAATAAAAGTTTTTTTTTATATAATATATGTGGGTGCACTGTGTATAATTATTTTGTATATATATAAATACACAGAAATGCAAGTATATTTAAGAAAAAAATATTATTTATATATAAAATATTTGTATTTACATATCATATTAATTATATATAATTATACCACGGGTTGTTTAAATACTCAAATCTGATTGGCTGGAAGGTGTGCAGTAAAACAGTTTAATGCACAGGTAGTTCCAGTCAGTTTGATTACAGTTCGAAATGAATCCGCTTCTATAAACCGTAGACTGTAAAAAAAAACATTGGTAACCATAGTAACAGTTACGTTTGCAAACAGATTCATAATTCATTGAAATAAATGCAATACGATGGCTCTACTTTATTTAAAGTGGACGGAGTAGAACTAACGAGCCGTAAGTTAAGAAAATAACCGTCAGTTTTACACGTCTGTTAAAAAATTACACTTTTAACATCAGTTATAGCTTTAACTTCTTTTTAACTTGGCAAATAACCGAGGTATAAGCGGGATAATCCACGGCTAGCCATGCATTAAAGGATTTTAATGCACGGCGTAGAGGCGAAGAACCACCCGACGCGAAGCGGATACTCAATTACATCTATATTGAGTATATACATGAGAATATTTCTTAAATATTTACAAGCATGTGTGTGTATTTATATTTATAAAATTAATATACACAGTGCACCCACATATATTATGTAAACACAAACTTTTATTTTGGATGCGATTAATCGCGATTAATCGTTTGACAGCTCTATTTTTTATACATTTATTATTTCATTTTTTTTTTGTTATTTTAATGCAACTAAAATGAAGTAAGTTTATTTCTGTAAGAGTTGAAGTTCAATATATTTCAAATAACATTTATTTTGTTTTAAAAATTTACACCAGCTCTTGTTTAAACCGGATTTCGTGTGATTACTGAAAAAGTTTTTTGCACTGAAGTGGCTTATAGCCTAGTTGTTTAGTGAATTTGCCCGAAGTGACCTCTAAATATCAGATTGATCTCTCGTTCGCTCTCTTTTTCAGTCGTCGAGCACATTCGCACACTGACCTCCTCAAACAGAAGTGTTAATAACTGTAAAAGTCATTCATTATGAGCTGCAGTCTATCAAAGGCTGTAAAGAGAATGAAAGCACTGGACTAGAGCCAATTACAATCCACCGAGACAAACACGCACAGTAGAGATGAAAATGAGAGCGATATTATTTTCATTTCTGCAAAGGGAAAATATTGAACATTTTCAAAGCTGTGTGTGTTTTTGACGGCACCAATTGCGTCACAAAGTCTTGAGCATTAAACACAATTCGCACAAAGGCCAATTAGTAAGACAGGTTGGGTATTTTTCAGACTCTAAAGATGACAAGCTAAATGGTGTGTCATGATTTAAATGCAGACTCCTGGGGAACAGGGCTTTTAATAATTGCAACATCCTCGTTTTGCCGAGGAGAATACAAATTTGCAGGAAAAATCATTTCACAAACCTGCAATGCAAATGAAGATTAGTCAAATTGCATCTTTGCCTCCGTCAGTCAAGTGCAAGAGACATAGTGGTGGGATTATTCAGTAGTTTCCTCTCTTAATGGGCTGGAAAAGGCTGGCTATTTTAGAACGTTAAACTGAAGTTCGTGTTAACGTCATCTATGTAATAATGATCAATCGCATCGCCCCTATATTCAAATTTGATGTAGAGTATTGCTGTCTCTCGCAGAAGCCTATAAATACAGTTTTTATTTGATCACAGATAATTGGTTTCACTGTGAAACTCTTCACTTCCATTTTCATTTCTCCGTAGATCACAAAGATACCGGTGCTAAAATGACAGGAATTGCTTATCAAGTAAGTGCTATACTGAGTAAATAAAGGGCAATGAGATTTGTTATGCATCATCGCCCACTAAAGCAGTCTTTATTTAGGCCTGGAGCATCTTGGGCAAAACGGCAATATGGCGGCCATCAGCAATCTGAACCTTCATTTTATGATGCATTAAACCGTTAGTAACTGACACTACCATCACATATGAGATGGTAAGACTGATTTACTGTGCGCAGTGTCTAGTATGTACACGGTAGAATTTACTTTCATGCAGAAGATGTTTAGCTTGCTCTTTTCCGTACAGTGAAAGTTGCTGGTTTGGAGCTGCCTATGAAACAGTTTAAAGGGTTAGTTCACCCAAAAATTAAAATTCTGTCAGTATTTTCTCACCCGGAAGCATGGTTAGCCAATATGGTGGCAAGTTGGTCGCAATTTCCATTGAACTCTATTGGCAACGACAGAACTTGCGACCATAGTTGACTAACGATGCTTTCGGGAAACGCACCCTAGAATTGCACTTTGGTTGTTTGAGTGACTTGACTGGCTCAGACAACATTCATTGTCATTGCCTGAAAACAGTGGCATATTTTGTGTCATATTTGGTATGGATAGGGGTAAGAAATTGTAGTTTGGCATCAGGTAAAATGTGGTGACATATCGTGACGTGCCAAGATACTAAATTCACGTAGTTACTTTGATGTCAGGTACAAAGGTTTACTTCTAAAAGTCTTTTCTTATTTTGTCAACAATGTTCAGTCAACCGAATAGCAACATGTTGGTGGGGTCTGGTGACCCAGACTGATCTCATGAAATGGCGTATGTATGACACAGCAATTCGTATTTCTATTTTTGGCGTGCTATCAACACACATAATCGCTTTTCAGTGTGTTTATGAACGCCGTTGACTTAAACGTTACATTACTGTATATTTAAATATATGACCTACCCCAACCCCGTCCCTAAACCTACCCGTCACTGGGGTTAATACCATTTACGAGTCTTCCCCTACCATCCTAGGAAAAAAAATATCGCTCCCCAGATGTAGATCTACATTTTGGTTCCGTTCGCTCGGACAATTAACGGCGTGTACATGCATACACGCGGAATCACTCGGACATTTAAAGGCGTAGACATACATGCGGCTAGCTCAAAATGCGCATAGATAACATGCCACTTGACTTGAAAGTAGAGGTCGACCGATATGTTTTTTTTTTTCACGCCAATACCGATCTTTTGAAATCCGAGTCGGCCGATGGCCGATTAATGCTGCCAATTTATTTTGGCCGATATTTGCTTGGTTTTTAACCTCTATTTGAAAGATAAAATGTAAAAGAAATGATAATTACTCAAAGGGATACTCCACTTTTTTTTTGGAAATAGGCTCATTTTACAACTCCCCCAGAGTTAAACAGTTGGGTTTTACCGTTTTCAAATCCATTCAGCTGATTTTCTGATATTTAGAAGAATATCAGTAACCAGACAGTTTCTGGTCTCATTGACTTCCATAGTAGGAAAAAAAAATACTATGGTAGTCAATGAGACCAGAAATGGTCTGGTTACTGATATTCTACTAAATATCAGAAAATAGGCTGAATGGATTCGAAAACGGGAAAACCCAACTGTTTAACTCTGGGGGAGTTGCAAAATGAGCCTATTTCCAAAAAAAGTGGAGTATCCCTTTAATATAGACAAACTTTCTCAACAAAAACAGTTTAACCTCTCAAAAAATGTCCTGAAACATGTATTTTTGTTTTGTTTTGTTTGTTGACAGACAAAGACAAATGGACATAACCTATCACAAAAAAGGAGAAAAAAAAAACTTTAAATGATTTATTTTTTTTATATATAAGATTTATTATATTTTATTTAATTTAACAATAACATATTTCACTAGTAAATTGCTGTTGAACGACAAAAAAATTCCAAAGTCGCCCGATTAATCGGCCGACCGATTAATCGGTCTACCTCTACTTGAAAGTGGCGTGTATGTTTACACAATTTTATGTCATGATGTTAAGTGACCAGTTCAGCAGGCATCCCAGTTCAGAAAGGTAAGGGAGGAGAACGATGACACTTGCATAAAGTGCCACCTTTGCAGCATTTGACAAAGTGTTCAGTCGCTCATTTCATTGAAGAATCATCAAAGTACTCGAGAAAGAAGCGAGCTGTCCCCCAAAGCACATCTGTCTCTCTTTCTCGGATCCGTCCTTCATGTGTTTAATGATCACCTCGCCTCTGAGTGTGTCGCCACGAGCGAAATCCACAGGACGTTAATGCGGCCCACACGTATCAGTGCTGACAGGGACGACGCTCAGCCGCTCGACAGTTTCACCAAATCAAATCTTCTTCCCCCTCCAGAGTTACTGAAGTGTGCCACTTGTAAAGTTAATTAATTTGATGGTTAATTATATAACTCATTTATTTAAGTGAGAGCTCGGATGACATTAGTCTTGTGGAAATATGGAACATGCTGTAATTGTGGAGTGAATTTGCTTTTAAAGAGCTTTTTAATTCGGGCCCCGGGGCAATGGACTTGATGGGGGCCTGGTGTGACCCTTTCTGCTTTCAGATCTCTCTCATCCAGAGTTTTTCCTTCTTTCAGATAGCAAAAAGGAATGGTGAAATATCAGTATCAAATGGGTGTCCTTATTAAAAGTTCACCGCTTTTCTTTTCTATAACATTACGTAGGTCGCAGAGGATTTTATGTGATCTAGTGAAGTGATAATGTTCTAAAATGTGAATGACACTATACTGAGGTAGTAAGCTTGAACCTTTTTCTATTTTTGGCCTGACACTGATCTCAGGGTGAAATGGTAACCTGAGTCTTAATGGGATAGTACAACCAAAAATCGATTTGCCCTATACAGCAGAAAGAGCCTCTAATATTTACACGTCTTCTCACTGTGTATACCACATTTACAATATCCTACAAAAAAAAAATAATAACAAGATACACTGATTATATCTCTATAGATTATAGAGGAGGGCAATTGCAATGTTACTTTTTTTCAAGCAACAGAAACAGTTTTTCTGTCTATGTGCTCGAATCACCTAAATGTTCAATATTGTTATTCTTCTGCTGATATATTTCAATTTACAGGTTAATATGAATGAGAAACACGCTAACACCATTGCTGGTACAGTCCATATTCTGGCTGTGAGGTTGTTCGCAATTGTGTGATTACTTATGATATAAATATTGTACGACTACATTTTAAAAAATTAATTTTTTTAAAGATTTAATGGGTATTATTTAATTGAAACATCTACTTTAACATTGTTCATTTTATTAACATAAAATACGTTAGTGAATCATTTTATCCATTTCAAATAGTTGAAATATCGGTACCATTTAGACTTTTGCTTTAAACCCACATTTTTTTCTGGCTGCTAAATAAATTAGTACCATATAAAGGCAAATTAATATTACTGAATGATATTACTACTAGTAATATCAATAAATATTTAAGCAGTGATATCATTAACGTGATGTGTGTTCTTATTTGAGATAAAGTGGGTTTTATATAGAGTATTTCAATTACCACAAGGCACTCTAACGGATATAGAGTTTTATAAGGAACATGTAAAGATGCATACCGTCTCCCCTCAATTAATCTGTCATGATTGAAGAGTTCATGCTTTGAGGCATGAATTCTATGTCAAGCTTAAAGGAGTAGTTCACTTTAAAAAAAAAAAAAAAAAAAAAAAAAAACTTTGCTGATAATTTACTCGCCCCCATGTCATCCAAGATGTCCATGTCTTTCTTTCTTCAGTTGAAAAGAAATTAAGGTTTTTGATGAAAACATTCCAGGATTTTTTTCCATATAATAGACTTAAATGGGAACCAAACAGTTCAAGGTCCAAAAGACCGTTTCAGTGCAAACTGCAAACTGTTCAAAGGGCTTTAAACGATTCCAGCCGATGATTAAGGGTCTTATCAAACAAAATGGTCACTCATTTAAAAAAAAAAGATAACAAAAAAGTTTAAGTTTTATAAGCTCAAATGTTCGCTTTACTCTGTTCTGTGATGCATGTTCGTGACTCTCCTGTTTGAACTCGTTTATCAAAATGAACGAATCTTTTCCCGAGTCAATTTGTTAATTTCGTTCGTTGAATTAACCAATTGGACTATTTTAACGATGCATTTAATAACTTTTCGAGGGCGGCAAGTTTCAATCCCTAGAGAAATCTATGGACTAGCATGCAGGAGTGATCCAGCTCTCAGATTTCATCAAAAATATCTTAATTTGTGTTCCGAAGATGAACGAAGGTCTTACAGGGTTGGAACAACATGAGGGTGAGTAAATACTGACAGAATTTTCATTTTTGGGTGAACTAACCCTTTAATTGTTGGGTAAGATGGTGCTCAAGACTTCTTCAGGAAGGTTTTATAGCATTGCAGTAACACTTCTCTGAGATTTTGTGATTCAACAACACTTTTAAACATGAAGCTAAACTGCCAGTAAGTGGTGGGAAGTGTATTAAGTGAGTCATTTATTCAACCGATTCAACCAAACGATTGATTCATTCAAGAATGAAGCATTTAATTGTCTTTGTAAATGGGTCATTGAAACATTAACTCACTCGATTCTTTCGAAAACCCTGAATCATTCAGTAACGAAACACTACTGTGTGTTGCTGGGAGAGGGAAGCTGTTCTGCTGTGGCTTTGTTTGGAACTATTTTTATCGGTGAAATAGAGCAAGCATGTTTAAATCACTAATTTATGTTAAGTTTAATGTGTTGTCTGGTATAGTGCTCCATGTTTATGCATTTGGAATGTAACAATTAATACTTCGTTCCAGCATTTCAGGCTTAATTGTTGGGCAAAATGTTGCTCGAGACTTCCTCAGGAAGGTTTCATAGCTTTGCACTGACACTTTCGTGAGGTTTAGTGACTGAAATATGAATGAGGACATCTGAGATCGATAAACATCCACCTTTAAAGACAGCTTTCTTTCCCAACAGTTCAGAACAGATGTTTTAGCAACACAAAAGGCAGTTCCTACAGGTGGTTAAAACCAGAGAGCATTGGTGATAAGAATGGGAAACCACACGTCTCTCTAGGGATGAAGACTAAGCAAAGATTTTGTGACAGAGCTTTTAGAGCAGGGTTTCCTAAGCTAGTTCACTCAGACTACCTCACATAATTCCAAGCAAGCGCTTTCCAGTGTACTACGTCTCACATCTGAGAGAGAGAGTATAAGGTGGAATTGATTTTTTATATTTAGCTTCGTATTTTGTAGCATTTCTGTGGAGTCTGTGTTCATGAAAAGAAAGAATAGAGTGAGACTCCAGCAAATGACTCGAAATATATGACCTGTTATGATTGTTTAGTTATGGGTTATGTTTCTCCTTAACTGTCAGATATGGTAAATACTGCTGTTTGGCGTGTATTTTGGCTCATGAGAAGATTAGATTATATTTGTGTGCAAACAAAACACATTTTTCTGGTTCTGGTTGACTGGAATTGGGTGAAACTCATTTTTCAACATTTCAAGGTCAATTTAAGCCCAAAATCAAAAGAAAAATAATAAATTATGTTTTGCTTAAAGAAAACGAAAGCTTTTACCTATACTGAGGTAGTAAGCTTGAACCGTTGTCTGTTTTTGGGCTCAGGGTGAAAGTATGAGTGGTAACCCGAGTCTTCATGGGATAGTACAACCAGAAATCGATTTATCCTATACAGCAGAAAGAGCCTCTAATAACAAGATAAATATTTGATTATAGAGGAGGGCAATTGTAACATTGTAACTTTTTTCAAACACAAAAAGGACTTTTTTCAGCTTATGCTTAGTAACGGTCTGTCTATGTGCTCGTATCACCTAAATGTTCAATATTGTTGTTCTTCTGTTGTCTCATGGTTTGATATCATTCAATTTAAACTAGTCTCAGCTTTGGTTAAAGGTTAATATGAATAAGAAACATGCTAACATCATGTTGGTATATATTCCATATTCCAATATATTCCAGTCCATATTCTGGCTGTGAGGTTGTCAATTGTGTGATTACTTATAATATAAATATTGTATGACTCGAAATAAATAACCTGTTATATTGGTTTAGTTATGCGTCTTGTTTCGCCTAAACTGTCAGATATGGTAAATACTGCTGTTTGGTGTGTATTTTGGCCCATGACAAGATTATATTATATTTGTGTGCAAACAAAAACAAATTTCTCTGGTGGGACTGGTTGACCTATTGTTGGAATTGGGTGATACTCACATTTCGACATTTTAAGGTCAATTTAACCCCCAAATCAAAAGAAAATAAAATATATATGTTTTGCTTAAAGAAAATGAAACGTTATAAGAATAAAAAAAATCAAATTTTTGCATTTCTTATTGTTTCGATATATGACTTAAAAAACTGTAAAAAAATAAATAAATAATTAATTAAATCAAGATAAATTAAATTTGATAATAAAAGTTTTTATGGTAATGCAAATTATTTGAAGTAATTTGTCACTACATTAACGTGCTTAAAGGGTTAGTTCACCCAAAAATGAAAATTCTGATATTTTATCATACTCGTCCAGAGGCTTCTTGAGGGATTGAAACTGACTGGCCTCGAAAAGTTATTAAAGACCTCGTTAAAATAGTCCAAGTGACTACAGTGGCTCAATCATAACTTTCTCAAACAACGAGAACACCTTTTGTGCGCAAAAAAAAACACAAAAATAGCGACTTTATTTCAACTAGCCTATTCATTTCCTTCTCTCTGGGCCTAGTTTCAATCCCTCAAGAATCGAGTATGGAGGAGTGATCCAGCTCTCAGATTTCGTCAAAAATATCTTAATTTGTGTTCTGAAGATGAACG
The DNA here is from genome assembly GCA_038021265.1 of Cyprinella venusta. Classification (NCBI taxonomy): domain Eukaryota; kingdom Metazoa; phylum Chordata; class Actinopteri; order Cypriniformes; family Leuciscidae; genus Cyprinella; species Cyprinella venusta. The sequence continues at coordinate 4,127,208 of CM075868.1, forward strand.
AAGGTCTTACAGGGTTGGGACAACACACTCTAAAAAATGCTGGGTTGTTTAAACCCAATTTTGGGTAAAATATGGACAAACCCAGCCATTGGGTTACATTTTTAAATGACATTTTTAACCCAATGGCTGGGTTTGTCCATATTTTACCCAAAATTGGGTTTAAACAACCCAGCATTTTTTAGAGTGCATGAGGGTGAGTAAATATTGACAAAATTTTCATTTTTGGGTGAACTATCCCTTTAATTGACATGAATGTAATGCGACGCATGTAACCAATCGTTTCTTCTTTCTTTCTTTTTGATTTGGGGGTAAAATATGACCGGCACATTATCTTGACAGGTTTTGTGAAATCCACTCAGCGATCACACCACTTTACTGAGGCCATCTACTGTGTTTTAAGTAGTCATTAACCAATAGTGCGGTCAGGGGTCCTCTTTAGATCAGTAATGTTCTCTAATGATGAGAACGAGGCCCGCAGTAGAAATCGATAAAGGCTTCGTCTCTCGTGAATGAGCAGCACAACAGCAGACCTCTTTGCCATCCAGTATCCCTCAGTCTCGACTGCTTAATTGATTGAGCGTTCCTCTGCTTTGCGCTCGGGTCTTGGATTCCTCCAGCCCAGTATTACGTGTCATCTAGCCGAAGGGGCGAGTAGATGGCGGGACTATAGAATAAGATCGATTCGAAATATTCTCGGTCATCAGATGCCGTAATAGATCGGATTCTCTGTCCCATGGCCTCTTGTAACTTCAATCACTCCCACTGAGAGTTACGTAACATCCTTTTCATATAAAGAGCTCATATTGGTAATGAAACGTGTTTTTTCCCCCTTTCTCCCTGGAGTATAGACTTTGGTTTTTTATAAGGTGCAAATTAATTATCATATCAAACAGTCTTCAGAAATATGTTTGTGCCAGCGTGGATGGAGAGTTTTGCATGAGAAAGAGTAGTGGCTTTGAATGAGCTCTGGATACATATGGTTATTTGAGGGGTTGGTGAGTTTGATAGGCTTTGTTCTTCAAGAACAAAGTGAAAGGCCCTGGCGAAAAGCTATCCTCTTTATTTCCTGAGTGATATTACGGCTGTGAGGATAATTGGGTGATATTTTTAGTGGTGGCCCTAGCGTTCAAGCTGTTTTTTTTTGCCGTCTCCTTAGTGAGATGCTTTCCCCGGCCATTGTCAATTTAAATAGAACGTCGATAAGTTGTGGTTTTGAGCCCACCGTGAAAATGGGCTTAGCAGCAGCGTGGTAAACACAAATCTGAAATTTGCTGAAGAGACTGATTGTTGCCAGTGTTTAGTCAAATGCTAATGCCCTCTTCTACTCACTTTCTTCTCTTTTCTGTTCACTACAGACAAACACACACACTGTAAAGTCTTTTTAAAAGACAGTCATATTGTGAAGGATTTATATATTATTGATGAATTATTTTAATATGTATTTATTTTTGCATGTGGAGCCTTCAGAAATCATTCTAATATGCTGTTTTGCTCAGGAAACATTTATTTTTTATTATCAATGTTGAAAACGGTTGATGTTTTGTTTTTTTTAAATAAATCGAAATAACAGCATTTATTTGTAACATTAGACATGTATTTGCTGTCACTTTTGATTAATTTAATGCATTTCTGCGAAACAAAATATTTAATTATGATTGTAAAATATATATTTACATTTATTTATAAAATGTGTATATTAATAACTTCTGTTTCCCACTGTAAAAAAAAAATATTTTCAAGATTTGTTATCACAACATTTTTTCTTTAGTCAAATCAACTTAAATAATTTATTTAGTTGAGATAACTTATTATTTTGAGTTTCTGATGATCAATTGAATCTCCTTCAATGTATTAACTCACTTTTTTCCAGTTCAATCAACTTAAAAATTTAAGGCAACCAGGTTACTTACTCTTTTAAGTTAACCAACAATATTTTTTACAGTGTGTATTTATTATATTTTTATATATGTGTAACTTTTACACATTTTATAAATAATATAAAAATAATAATAATGGTAATAAATATTATGCATTTTTTATGAAGTTTGCACCATTGCACTAGTACTCTTGTCATTTACAGCAAAGTATATTCAAGTGAAAGTATTAATTTTATATTTAGTTAGTTGAGGCACAGCTTAGATGATCTGTGTGTATCTAAAACAGTCACTACCTTAACAACTGTGCAGTTTGGTTCTGAACACCAAATTTGGTTGGCAAAACCTGCATTTTAAGCGAGTTTGTTGTAGAATATGGTTGTCAAGCTGGTAAATAACCAAATTATGTAACATTTTATTTTAAAGTTTCCTTGTTACATAGATACAACTAACCCTAAACCCTAAAAACCATAACTCTAACCCTGTAATTAATTATTATTACTCTCTACTTAAAGGGGTAGTTCACTTTGAAATTAATTTTTGATATGTTTTAGCTTACCTATCCAAGATAGGTATCATACAATGGAGGTCTATGGTCACCACCTCTAAGAGCATGCACTGTGAAGTCCATATTAAACATGATTTAATGACTCGTAAATGTAAGTACACATTAATGGCCTAAGACACGAAACGAGTAGTTTGTGTGAGAAAACGAACAGTATTTATATCGCTTTTCCCTCTTGTAACCACAGCCACGTCCAAGTGATCTGAAGGCATGGGCGCTTTGTGGCTTTGGTTACAAGAGGTAAAAACTATATAAATACCGTGAGTTTTCTCAAACAAACCGCTCGTTTCGTGTCTTAGGCCATCAATGTGTACAAGTCATTAAGTATAATTTGGAGTTCTCTGTGCATACTCTTTGAGGTGGTGACCATAGACCTCCATTATATGACAGACAAGAACGGTTTGACCTAAAAATATCAAAATTGAAACTACTGCGGAAACAAAGCTAAAACATGCCAAAAATTAATTTCAAAGTAAACTATACCTTTAAATGTGGGTGTAAAATATAGTGTAACCCCAACCCGTATGTGTAAAGAATGACGTTGAGAGCTCAAAAAGAGGAGTGCGTGTTACGTTGCCTTCATCAGTTCACAACAACAGTGCAGATCTGTATGAGAACGGCTGAAGGAGAGAGATAAATACAGGACGACGGAGACGATGTTCTCTATTGCTCCCTCTCCTCTTTTACGAGCTCATTTGCAGCACTGGTGCGCCAGTAACTCAACCATAGTGAGGAGACTATAAGGAAAGGAGCCGATTATGAATGCGATATATTAAACGCGGTGGCAAATATATTAAACATACTGAGCCCATCTCAGGAGGCAGGCTAGATAATGCACTGATTGATTTTTACTGAGCTGTTAACTATTAATGCCGCCGTAACAGAAGGAGACCCGCGGACATTTATCAGACCTGTAACGCGCGCTCCGTACTCCGTGGCTGGAGTCGGATGTGAAGGATCCATTTAGTAATTATCAAACGGCCCCCCGTGACGCCTCATGGCTCTCGGCGATGATGAGATTTCGCTGAAGGTAATGCGGTTGGCAAACAGTCGGTGTGGAGGACGACTGTGTATTTATTTATGTCGTATCCTCCAGGAGCTCTTTGCCCTCAGCTTCAACCTTAATAAAATGTGTTTAGTTATCTCTTGTTTTTTGTTTTTTTTTTTCTGCCGGCATCTGCAGTTTCGCTAAAATGACCCGTGGGGCTCGGTAAGAGGAACATGCTGCCACTGTAACTGGAAATTTGCCTGATTATCAATGCGGGAAAACAAACAGAAGGGGCTTATCTGGAGAGAAGCGAAGTGCACTGAAAAGATTAATTAGGCTGAATGGTTTGGATGCTTTAATGAAGAGGCCTTGAGATGATGCGATGTTGTGAACTCGTCGGAAGCGCTCGCGCTCCTTCACACAGGTGCACATCTCAGCTGGGTCACATGCGGCGAGGAAGCACTTTAAAAATGTGCCGCCGTCACCCACGTAACACCTTTTGTGCCGGGACCACCCTCGCTCTTGTGTCGCGCTGTCACCGGGAACACAGACACATCACCGCAGCGGGAAGAAGCCTAATTAGCAAGAATAAAAGCATGTATTTATTTTGAAAAGAAGGGCATGTGATACTTTATTCACTTAAAAAGCTGCGGTCGGCCATTGACTTTTTCATTTTGAACGATGATTTTTTGGTAATTATGTTTAACTTTGAAGAAACATAGAGGGGAAATGGAGGGTAAATTTGTTATGAATTAACAAGCCTGTCTTTGTTGTAATTTTGGACATGAAAGGCCTGAAGCATTTTAAACAAAGAACATTTACATTATCAAAGAACATTATCACTGACTTTAGTTGATCAAGAGTTTGAGAGTTTGAAAAAAAACTTTTATTATATATTAGGGCTGTCAAACGATTAATCGCGATTAATCGCATCCATAATAAAAGATTGTGTTTACATAATGTGAACTGTGTATATTAATTTTATAAATATAAATACACACATGCTTGTATATATTTAAGAAATATTTTCATGTATATACTCTATATAGATTTATATATAATTTATATGATATGTAAATACAAGTATTTTATATATAAATAATATTTTTTCTTAAATATACATGCATTTGTGTGTTTATATATATATATATATATATATACAAAATAATTATACACAGTGCACCCACAAATATTATGTAAAAACAAACTTATTTTGGATGCGATTGATCGCGATTAATCGTTTGACAGCCCTAATTATTATTAATTGAGCTGTCTACACTGGGAAAAACAAGTAGATTGGAAGTAGGAAGTACTTTATCATTTACATTATCGAAGAACATTATCACTGACTTTAGTTGATCAAGAGTTTGAGAGTTTCATTATAAACTTTCATTATAATCAATGAAGCTGTCTACACTGGGAAATTTCGTACTTGCGCCGTAGGAACATGTGGACTTTGTTGTCGAAACTTTGTTGTCGGACTTTGTTGTTCAGTCGAAAAGAAATTAAGGTTTTTGATGAAAACATTCCAGGATTTTCTCCATATAATGGACTTCAATGGGGTCCAGACGGTTCAAGGTCCAAATAAGAGTTTCAGTGCAGCTTAATCATTTTAAAACAACAACAAAGTTTAAGTTTTATAAGCTCAAATGGTCGCCTTGCTCTGTTTTGTGACGCATGTTTGTGACCCTCCTGTTTGAATTCGTTCATCGAAATGAATGAATCTTTTTCCGAGTCAATACGTTCGTTTCGTTCGTTGAACCAAATGACTCGGAAAACATTCGTATCAGATGACTTAAGCAATTTAATACAGTTTTCGCTAAATAATTTGATCTTTTTACCACATTACGACAACAAAAGCACTTGAACGCAACACACTGGTATACCACTTCACAAGTGGATAATATCATCTTTTCCATAGCACGTTAACGCACCATTATTGTTTGAACCAACCCTATCTCATGACCAAGTCGTACGAATTCGACAAATGATTAAAAAGTGGCTAAATCGTAACAATTCATACAACCTCACTCGTACGAATTAGTACGTTTTTGCTAAATCGTACATATTTTACGAATTGGCCAACTCGTATGAATTCTTACAATGACCCCTGACCCCGCCCCTAAACCTACCCATCACGTGGGTTTAGACAAATCGTACAAATCCGTACGAGTGAGGTCGTACGAATTAGCCACTTTTTAATCATTCGTCGAATTCGTACGAATTGGTCGTGAGATAGTGTTGTTTGAACCAAAGATCATGTGATTGACAGAGTGCTGTCGTACAGTCCCATAGCATTCCTTCAGGCAATTTATATTCTTAAAAGCCCTTGATTTATGAAATGCCATCTGTCTGGTCGTGGTGTGTTTATGAATCATTTTGTTTGTGCGTACGTACATGTGTATGAGTGCTTGACCTCCTTCCTGTAAACATGGCCCTCTGTGTAAAAGCTCTCTAAATAAATGATGATAGATAATCTTTAGATTTACGAAGTAAATGGAAAAATGCCGTCAGCATCACCTGTCTATCAAGCGCACGCACTTATTTACCCTCGTGTGCGCCAGGCTACTTAATCCAGAGTAATATCCCCCCCTTAATCACATTCATAAATCGGTAATGATATTCATGCACTTGTGTGATATATGGCAAATTATAATGTCAGCGTGTCTTAGCCGTACTGCCGTCATTTGAATATGGGCTCTATTGCTTTTAATAAATCTTGGTGGGTGGGATATGGCAGTCATTAGGTTGAATGACTGTAGAGTCGTGTAAAAAAAAGGGCATTCAGCTCTCATATGCATCACACTGTTAATCATAATACCACTATTGAGGCCATCATTATTCTCAAGTGTGATAGAGGGAAGAACTTGGTTTATGTTTTGCAGTTTTATATATATATATATATATATATATATATATATATATATATACACATATACATATGTATATATGTATATATTAGGGCTGTCGAACGATTAATCGCATCCAAAATAAAAGTTTGTGTTTACATAATGTATGTGGGTGCACTGTGTATAATTATTTTGTATATATATATATATATATATATATATATAAATACACACACATGCATGTAAATTTAAGAAAAAAAATATTATTTATATATAAAATATTTATACTTACATATCATATTAATTATATATAAATCTATATACAACCTGAAAATATTTCTTAAATATATACATGCATATGTGTGTGTATATATATATATATATATATATATATATATATATATATATATATATATATATATATATATATAAATAATTATACACAGTGCACCCACATATATTATGTAAACACAAACTTTTGTTTTGGATGCGATTAATCCCAATTAATCGTTCGACAGCCCTTATATATATATATATATATATATATATATATATATATATATATATATATGCTTGCAATGCCATCTAAACAAATTTGTATTCAGTTCATATACTATCATTGAAATGTTTGGGGTTAGTATGATTTTTTTTTTTTTTTAAATGAGTGCTTTTGTTCAGCAAGGATGCATTGCTAATGCTAATGCCCTAGAATTGCAAATCCTCTTCTTGTCATTTCAAGTCAGTTTTTCAGTGTGGTGTTTGTCCAATTCAATTCAAAGTCACACTTATGAGTTGAAAAGGAGCCAATGTTTCTGAACATGACAATGTATGACCCAATCCCATGGCCCAGGACTATTAGAACCAAAGCAAGAGCGTGACTAGCAGAAACCTTTGTACACTAGCAGAGTACGTTCTTGTGATTCGGTGCAAATTTGTTGCACTAAACAGGAAGGCTCCTTTTTCTACTTTCTTAAAGCTCAGAATATGTTCAGTTCAGCAGAACATGCTTTGTTTGAGGGGATGAAGGACAGATGACAGACAGCTTGTACTTTTACAGAACGGAAGCAGGCTTCCTTCTGGCTTTGATCACACATCTCGCTGCGAGAAAAGCTCTCAAACGCACACACAGAAGGCTTGCTCTCAAGATTACACACACCAAACACACTCTGTAAGTACCAAAGTTAGATTACAGTAAAAAATATAAATTAATAATACAATTAAAGAGTAGAAACCATAAGCTAGCGCTCTACTCCTCGTCTGTTTCTTTGCGCTTTCATTCCCGCTCGCTCTCTAATGGGTAGAGTAGAGAATCAGGCTGGCATTAAGAGACTTTGCCAACTGCCAAAGTGTGTCGTTCAGATCAACGTGACATTAATTAAAACACGGAGCGTGGGCGGCACCAAGTTCCAGACAAATAAATAAATCGAGACAGTGGTTAAGAAAACACTTTTTTCTTGACGCCTTGGCACTGCAAACGTAACTTCAGATTTCGTGATGTGAAGCGTGCAGAGATGGAGAAGAGATAAATAGAGTGTGTAAGAGGGCAAAGTTGGGCTATCTCTCTTAGAAGAAAAGGTTCCATCCCCACTTGAACTCCAAAATGGTTCTATATAGAACCATTTTTTTGCAAAAGGTTCTATTGGCCAAGTATGGAACCCCAGGGTTCTATATAGAACCCAGAGGAACCCTTTTTTAAGAGTGTATAGAACATTTTAGGGGTTCCAAATACATAGCACTGATAGAAGCTTTTAAGTTTCTAAATAGAACCTTTTTTTTCTAAGAGTGTCTAAGGCGGTCCTTGGTAGGAGACAGTGATGTACGACCGGGCCTCTCATCGGCCCTGCCTCATTACTGGGCGGCCATTTTGTAAATCAACAAATAATTGCGGTATACATCATACACCACAATTTACTGGATTTTGTTAGGTCTGATGCTAAGGGAAGGACTCGGAGTGAGATGAAAAATGAAAAACCGCTCTTTCCGAAGCAAATAAACCATTTCCTTAATATTCATAGGTTCTCCAGAGTGCATTTGAGAATGAGTAAACTGTTCCATGCTTTTTGCTTGACCTTGAAACTCATGTTACTTTTTTGCCTTTCACAATTTTCCATCTTTTCTTGTTCATCATGCAAGGGAATATGCAGTCTAAAAAATGCTGGGTTGTTTTAACCCAACTTTGGGTCAAATATGGACAAACCCACACTCTAAAAAATACGGTAACGCTTCCTTTTACAGTCCAGTTACCCATGTAAATACTATGGACTTATTTTAGTAACTACAATTACTGGGTAATAACTAGTACTAACCCTGAACCTACCCCTAAACCTAACCCTGTTCCATGTACTTACCTACCTTATATTAGCTAGTACTTTCTACACTCTAAAAAATGCTGGGTTGTTTTAACCCAACGTTGGGTCAAATATGGACAAACCCGAAATGTTGGGTTAAAAATGTAATGTAAAAATTTAACCCAACTGCTGGGTTAGTCCATATTTGACCCAACGTTGGGTTAAAACAACCCAGCATTTTTTAGAGTGCAGCAATTGTAGCAATTGAGTGTAGGTAAGTTCACTGTAAGTACACTGTAAGTACTGTACTGTAAAAGGAAGCGTTACCAAAAATGCTGGGTTGTTTCAACTCAACTTTGGGTCAAATATGGACAAACCCAGCCATTGGGTTAAATTTTTTTAATGACATTTTAACCCAACATTTGGGTTTGTCCATATTTGACCCAAAGTTGGGTTAAAACAACCCAGCATTTTTTAGAGTGCAGCAATTGTAAAAGTACAAATTGTAAAAGTACAACTTTAACCCAATGGATGGGTTGTTTTAAAATTTTTAATTAAATTTTGAACCCGACGTTTGGGTTTGTCCATATTTGACCCAAAGTTGGGTTAAAACAACCCAGCATTTTTAGAGTGAAAAGTCTCTATTTTGTTTGTTTTCTATCTTTGAGGTCAGCATTTAGGTTTTAATTCATGAATGCACAATACGCAATATGTTTTGCTTTGCTCAATGATGCAGCCTTGCCTCCACCAAAGCCTTTTTGATTGCTTTCCCTGCTTGAGTATCACTCTAATATCATTTGAAATGTCACCACTCATATGTGTTTGTTTCATATGCATCCCCTCCCGTCTATTGCATGGGAAAAAAAGAGACGAAGAGACGGAGTGTGCTCGCGAGAGAAAAGCAGATTATCTAACAAAGGGCAGACTGATTTGAAAGCAGGATATTTCGTTGAGATTCACGGCGGAGGTTTGTCAAACACAAATGCGGTATGCTTATAAAGGCAATTTCATTTTCAAAGGAGATATAATCAGTCTGTATCATTTTGGACACAAAGCGTGAAGAAGAAAACATCTTCAGTTCCGCCTCAGCCTAAAAGCGCTGTGTAATTCGGAACCTTTTGAGTTGACCGAGTGTTTGGAAACTGAGAGCCCCCTAATTTTACGCTTGTTTGTAAAATATTAAGGATGTCACCGAAGGTCTGAAATTCTCAGAAACTATGTTTTTGTGTCGGGTTTATGAAAAGGGACAGAATGCCATTCATTCCCTTGGTTTGGATCATTAATGGAAGTGTCTTGTTGAGTTTCTTTAAAGACCTTTAAAGCGGGCACAGCTTTGTTGAAACTGGAAATTGGCGCTGACAGAATTGCAGGGATCATCTGCTTTTTGGAAAAAGCCAGTGATGTGTGCTTTTTGTAGGGGAAAAAGTAGGTTGTATGTAGGGCTGTCGCGGTTATGGAATTTCCCTTGCGGTAATGTTGAGTGGCTCAATAGCGCGATATGCGGTATTACCGCCATTTATTTATTTAATTTATATGTATTTGTTGCTGTATAAGTAAAGTTTACGATGTGGACAAAAACGAGGTCATTTAACCAATAACCGAAACTAAACGGCGTCTACTGTATATGCGCATTGAAAGCATGATTGAAAGGCTTTCACGCGGCGCGCATATTGTTATGACAACGGACTTTGCACCGTTCATTCCACGAACACGTTCAAAGAAGCTGATTCGTTAAAAGAGATGTAATGAAACAAGAAGTTAATTATTTTTAACTTTGAGTTCCACTTTTCAAGGCTCAGCTGATCAGCAGTGCGTCGCATGGGTAACGCGGAAGCTGATGCTTCACTTATTAGAGACCAATATTGCATTGATTCAATTCTGACTCGGTGATTTTATTTTCCGCGGCTTCCTCGCGCTGTGGGATGCTGACCATTTGTGGAAAATACCCGTGACGTGAAGGTTAAAATGATGATACGACAAATATTTTGCTTTCCTTTGACACGGAAACCTTTTCACGACTTCAAAGACAGACGCAGGTAATCGCACGCGCTCTGCAAATCTCTCATTCACTGTCTGTGTGAAGCCTATGTATACACATCACCAAGATAAACAGTCTTGTTGTTATCATTATGAACTTGTTTAACATTCAATACACATTCATGAAGTTCAAAACAAGAATATAGCCTTATAAAAAAACAAAAAAAAAACAAAAAAACTTGAATATCGCGGTTGCTGCGGTTACGTGCAATCCTCTGCGGTTGACTCGTCAGAAGCGCGGTACTGCAATATTGCGGTTATCGCGACAGCCCTAGTTGTATGACTTGTGTCTCTATCAAAATGGTAGTTTTACCATTTAGACTAGCTATAGTACCATATTTAAAAAAAAACCTGTAACCAAGTTGGATTTTCCAACATATTGAGTATCAATATTAACATTGTGACAATAATGTCTGATATTCTATAAATGGCTGGTAATTAAAATCCTGTTCTATTTGGTCAAAAATAGATATTTTTATCACATAATCAAACATTGTAATGTACAGTAGTGGATTTTTTATTGTGATATTTGCTAAATGTGAGCTTTAACTGAGTTAGTTATTTGTTTTTAAAGATTTAGGGTTAAGTAACAGCGAATCTAAATGTCCAATAACATGTACAATTAAGGTTTTTGATGAAAACATTCCAGGATTTTCTCCATATAATGGACTTCAATGGGAACCAAACAGTTCAAGGTCCAAATGAGAGTTTCAGTGCAGCTTTAAACGACACCAGACGATGAACAAGGTTCTTATCTAGGAGTCATGACTCGAAAAAAGATTCGTTCATTTTGATGGACGAGTTTGAACAGGAGAGTCACGAACGCTCAGAACAGAGCATTTGTGCTTATAAAACTTAAACTTTTTTATTTTTATTTTTTAAATAAGTGATCGTTTCGCTAGATAAGACCCTTACTCATCGTCTGGTGTCGGTTAAAGCCCTTTGAAGCTGCACTGAAACTCTCATTTGGAACTTGAACCGTTTGGTTCCCATTGAAGTCCATTATATGGAGAAAAATCCTGTAAAGTTTTCATCAAAAACCTTCATTTCTTTTCGACTGAAGAAAGAAAGACATGGACATCTTCTTGGATGACATAAATTATCAGCAAAAGTTTTGTTTTAAAAGTGAACTACTCCTTTAAATATCCAGCGTCCTTATGGATAACCAATATTGTACTGATTTACAGGCCGTGTCCGTCTGCGTTTAGGTGCGTTCATGTCATGATTACGACTTGTACCGCATAAGTGCTGGAGATTCGCCTGTGTTGACAGTGTTAAAATGCATAATTATGAGTTTGACGACATGAATGGGTCCAAGTAGAACGTCACCGGTTGTCATCTCGAAATGATGGTAATTACGACATGGTGCGAACGCAGCATTTCTCCCATTGCTTCTTTAGTGAGGGTTCAATGTCCTCTTCCTCTCCTTTCTCTGGTTCCTATTACTCTCAACAGAAGTACCACTCAAGCCATATCATCACTCATTTCCCATCTTTAAGACTGTTATTTCCATGGGTAGACTTGTAACCCCTCCTTTTCTTGGCTTTTAAGGGAACGCTCACCCGCGCCCGCACCGAACTGAACCCCGACTATCTGGACCTACGCTCCCGAGCCGAGCTGAACCCAGAGTACTGGACGCCCTGCACTCCTCTAGTGAGTAACCTTTGGTCAGATTTTTGAGATGTCTGCTGCTGAAGCACCATTAGAGAAGTACACAAATACACAATTCACCCGCTTGTTTATATGTCTTCTCCGCTTATGGGTTTCTTTAGTGACCTCTCTAACGATGGTCTCTTCACTGCTGCATCATTATACCTGAGCTAATTTTACATAAACACACATACCTCCCTCCCATTGCTCTCATTACCTGAGTATGTGCAGGGATTTTTGTCTTCTGGGGATCGGGGCAGTTTACATGAAGATTTGGTTGCCACCGGACCTAATTATGCTTGTTTTTTGGTTTTTCCTTTTCTTAGAGCTGTTATTTGGAAAGAAAGTTCTTAAGTGTCTGTAAAAGCTTTTCAGGAAAGCATATAATGCTCTAAGACTGCTAATCGGAGGCAACGCTCTTGACCGGTTGCGTCAGTCGATGCTTGTTATTTGCAAGTGTTTATCAGAGAAATGTGTTCTGTTTTTGAAAAGTACATTTTTATCTGGAAATGAAAATGCTAGTTTGGTTATGGTCATATAGGATTGCTCCATTGCATTCTTTCCTGACTTTGGGGACATTCAAATGACGTACGTTCACTCCTCACTAGGGTTGGGCATCGTTTGAATTTGAACGATTCTGATTCCGATTCCTTGTTTCGATTCCGGTTCCTAACGATTCTCGATTCCGATTCTTTTAAAGGGACACAAGGCAGTTATTTTAGCTTAATTTAACAGCTTCAGAGTTATTGAAATTGTTATATGACTTCTTTTGGGTTGAATGGTGGGTGTCTCGACCCCCCCTGGTGCCTGTGAGCGGAAAAATCTCACTTGCAGTTTCAGGCCGGCGGCCCGCCGCCCTGAAGTATCGCGTGATATCAGCTCTCGCGATGTAACATATTCCTTTGCGAGTCTTGCGACAACACCGCACATGTCCAGGAACAAGGTCGACAAGGATGGAGTTTGTCACACTATCGTCATGGCGGAGCCGGCATATAAGATATAGAAAGCTAGGAAAGCATTGTCGGTGGAACAGAGAAAGAGGAAAAAGCAGACTGACCGAGCGAGGAGTCAGACGCGAGAATAGCCGTAATGCGCATGTGATATGTCCCCATTGAAGCATCTCGCAGCACGGATGTACCAATACAAACAAATAAAACATCTCAAGGTAACTCTAGTGGATTCATTTATTTCGTTTGTTAAATAAGAGGCGATCTGAAATGTGTTGTTTTTGAATTCAAGTGACCAAAGTGCTCGTTGCCGCTGTGATCAGTTTCAGTGGATTCAGTGTTCTGTTGTGATATTCAAACGGACGCGCGCTCATTGCTCAATCCATTGCGGGGACTGAGAGACTCATTACGGTGAAATCACAAAACCCAATGCACAAAAAACATGTCCCTACTTGAAATACAGCCACTAATATATAATCGGTGTTGATGAGGAAAATAAACTATACTATTAGTAAGAATTAGAACCCAGAACCTGTGACAAAAATGGCAAAAGCATCCTCTGGACCACTAAAGTTCATGGGGATATGTATTTAATCACGTGGAAATTCTCACCACTAACAACATATATTAGATCTCATTAAACAACAAAATAAACACAATGTAGTATACTATTGGCGCTTTTCCACTACACAGTACCGGCTCGACTCGGCTCGCCTCGTATCGGCTCGCCTCAGCTCGCCTCGCCTCGGCTCGCTTTTGGCTCCGTTTTCCATAGCAGATAGTACCGCCACAGATAGTACCCGGTCGTCATAGCGACGCCGCAGTAAACCGCCGTGACGTAATCTAATACGCGACACATATCCGCGCTACCCACACACACAGGACAATGGAGGAAATCGAGTGTATGCTGTTTTTGATCCTCGGGATGTGGCTGTTTCTCACAGCAAGAAGACAAACGTTGTTTCATGAGAGGCTGAGGGCAGCAAAACGAAACACTGCTGAAAAAAACCAGACGAATCCGGTTGGCGCGTGCAAGATGACGCAGTAAATAGTGACGATTCTCTCTGACCAATCGGCAGTCGGCATTGTTTTACGTCACATTTTAGTATCGCCTCAGCTCGCTTAGAACCTCGCCTGAGGTGGTACGAAAAAAAGTACCCGAAAGCAGGTACAGGTACAACTTTTACACAGTGGAAAACCAAACAAAGGCGAGTCGAGTCGAGCCAAGCCGAGCCGAGGCGAGCTGGTTCTGTGTAGTGGAAAAGCGCCATTAGTAACACGTCATGCCCTCCGTGAGTGGTATTTACAACAGTAATGTTAAAAACAAGTACTCCACAGTTACTCTAGGGGTCGCTGTTTGACAGCATTGTTGTCTAATGCCCCTTTAAGAGGCAGGGTCAAAAAAGTTTAGCTAACCTTGCTAACCAACGGTCTTTCTGAAGGAAATACTCCTTTTGTCACAAATTTTGGAATTTGCCGAGATTTCGTTATTTTTCAGAAAAGTGAAGCCACACTTTGGACCGCCGACGTAAGCTACTCATGTTCGACTCACCCGGTTATGCCAACACTTCCGGTAGACGCTTCTTCGTTGGTGTTGTTCAGCGGTTTCTTCTTCCGCTTGGCGGACTGTGAATATCGAAACTAGGAATCGAAATTTTAACTTTTAAACGATTCCGGGAAAAACGAAAAGTTAGTCCCGGTGTTCTGACAATTCATGCTACCCATTGAGATTTGCTACTTACCGGTTATGCGCATGTGCAGCGTCAGAAATTTTTTTTCTTTTTTTTTTTTACAAAGGTACATTTTCCTGTTATAATATATAATTTCCCTTTAAAAAATGCTTACTACCATATGAATATTTGTACGGTCAGCCAACTGAATAGGAACTAACTGAAATTTTCAGTTACTATGAGGAAAGGTGTACTTTGACAAGTCAACGATGAATATTTTATGATAATTTTTACTTTTCACACCGTTTTAAAGTAAAAATAGTCGTCTACAGTATACAGTAGCTTCTCATAACTTAGAATTGTATTATAATTGTATTTCATACGGCATTCTGTCATCAATTCGCGCTACGGTAGCATTTTTCGACAAGGAAGCAAAAATCGACAGAACACCGGTTCCAATCGATACTCGATTCTCGATAACCAACCCTACTCCTCACCGACTGTTACCTTTTGTCCTGTCGGATTTAATACCCTCATCTGAAAAGTGTATGCTCAGATACTGTATAGTGGGGGATATTCAACACATAAATCACCTTTCTTTTCATTCTACTGAGTGCTAAAGACTTTACTTGTGCTCCATAATATGTGTGTGTGTGTGGTCCTTGGATGAGTTTACTAGACTCCAAAAGGTCTATGAGGGTGTGACTCAGAGTTTGGCGAATAGAGAGGTAGTATATTGCAGTGGAGAAGGAAATAGAGGAAGCTCAGAAAGAAAAGACTTGGACCTTCCCTCCTCGTTTCTACCATAGAGACCTTACGACTCCCGACATGCCCACTTTGTTGTCATCCACACCCTTTCGGCTCCATCCAATAAGCTTGAGTGGGCTGAATTGTATTCCTAATCAACACAGCACACTGTCTTTGCTCTGAATCTTCCCTGTCTACCCCCTACTTCCAACTGGGAATATGGATCCAATGTGCCTGTGGTTGGAATATCCTCCTGGGCAGTTGATGAGATGATAGAACTGACCCACATGTTTCCAGATGTCACCATGCATATATAGTCGGTTGGTGTGAAGCCAATTACAGTGAATTTCCATTGGGATCTGTCCTCATGATTGGAGTGTGAATGGACACTTTGCCATATCATCTTGGGGTGAACTGTCCAATCACACTCATTAACTCTCAAAAAACGAAACAAGAACAGATATCTCGCCTAAAGATTTGAGTGCTTAAGGCAACATAAATCATTATCCTTAGTGATGTGAGTGTTTATAATCATGTATAATGGTTTTTATTAAAAGTATTACATACTCATTCGCATATAGCGATACATCAATCCATCAAAAGGCGGTTGACTGTGTAAATGTGTTCCGATTGGTCTGTGGTGGAGCATATGAAAAGTGCTAGATGCCAACAGTTCTAATTTAGTCTAGAGTGCGGTATTGACCATTTTTTTTTTAGAGATTTTGTGGATTTGATAATGAGGGACGAGGCTGTTCCTGTGCCTGGTTGATTTTGTTCTAGTTGAGACACCTCTGAGTGCAGTGTTTCAAACAGTTGATGGCTTCCATTTCCAGTGGTCAATTCAAAGTTGTTAAGGAGAGAGCTTACTACTGAATGGATGTTGTGCTGAAGTTGGCATTTTTTCTGTACGGTAAATAAATTAGGTGGACTACGTGTACTATAGAACTACTACATTGAGGCTAGTTCAGTCTACCTCCCATTCAAGGTAGTCTTTTGGTTATATCCATCTTTTTGTCGGATTCAAGATTGGTGGGTTGTTGTGACCAGAAATAAGGCTCCATTTTCCTCCTGATGTAAACGGTCCTATTAAAGTTGAAGAACCTAATGGGGTCAGTGTTTCCCATGTGATTTTGTGGAACTGTGGTGGGTGGACCTTGGGAGATTTTTTTTTTTTTTTTTTACATTTTAAAGTCAATCTGGTGCATTTTGAGAGATCAAAAATAAGAGATCCAACCCATATTCACTTTGCAAATTGAACAGCCAGTGAATTGACTTGTACCTAAACTCTAAATGGGACTCAAACATCTTTTTAGTTGTGATAATATAGTGAACTCTTAGAAGAAAAGGTTATATATAGAACCTTAAAAGGTTCTATCAGCTCTATGTATTTGGAACCCCTAAAAGGTTCTATACACTCTTAAAAAAGGGATCCTCTGGGTTCTATATAGAACCCTGGGGTTCCACACTCTAAAAAATGCTGGGTTGTTTTAACCCAATTTTGGGTCAAATATGGACAAATGTTGGGTTAAAAATGTAATGTAAAAATTTAACCCAACGGCTGGGTTAGTCCATATTTGACCCAAAGTTGGGTTAAAACAACCCAGCATTTTTTAGAGTGCATACTTGGCCAATAGAACCTTTTACAAAAAAAAAAAAAAAAAATATGGTTCTATATAGAACCATTTTGGAGTTCTATATATGAAGCGGGGGATGGAACCATTTCTGGTTCTAAATAGAACCATTTCTTCTAAGAGTGTGTCAGCATACATTACACTACATATTACTAATAATATTATAATATTATTCTTATGACAGTAATAGCCATATGTTGTAAAACAAATAAATAAATGAAACTTTCATAATTAGGGTTGTCCTCATTTCTACATACTAGAGATAAACCTGTGAGCTTTTATTTTGACAGAAACTACAGTCAAGCTTTTATTTTGGCGGAAAAGCATTCATTCACTTTGAACTGGTATTGAGGATCAAACCTGCGGAGCTGATCACATGCTTATCACGTAAGCAAAGTGCACACTTCTCTTACCTACAGTCTTTTGATAAGGACACAAAGCCTTTTCGCACTTTCGGCTTTATTGTGTTTGACAGCAAACACTCAAAACATGACATTAAAGGACCTATCATGTTATTATGAGAGGTTTAAACGTAGTTCCGGGCCGCCACGGTGTAGTTAATGAATTGGACGCACTTAAATCTGTCTGTGGCAATCAATGCTGATATTGTGGCAGTCCGCCACAAATAAATCAATGTATGGGAAACATAACAGGGCCTCTTGAGTTGTTGCAAAGTAGGTCAGAACAAGTTGCACAATTTTAGATAGGACCACCAAATGGTCATGAGTTCGTAGACATTAAAGTTTCTTACAACAATAGCTGGTCTTTTAAAGCAGGTTGAAGCAGGTGGCAAAGAAAGTCGGGAAAACCTGTAGTTGGTCAGCTTTGCTCTTCAACGACTGTTACCATCTTTCCTCTGGAGAATCGAGGTCTGGTGGCCTCCCTTTTGTTCTTGAAGCTCCCTTGGTTATATGCACAGATGCACAGACACAGTTTGCTAATTCTCTTCATGCACCAAATGTATTATGTCCTTTACAAGTCAGCTTGATAAATGGCTCCGTAAACTAGCCTGAATCGCATTCTGTTGAATCGCAAATGGAATTAGAGCTATATTATGAAAAAGGTTGTTTTTGGAGAACATATTGCTTGTTGTCTAGAGGTCAGAGCGAATGTGCTGTATATCTTGTTCCTTTCTCTGTCGTCTCGCAAAGGTCAGCACTGTGATTAACCTTAGGTCAATTACACCCAAGATGCTGCACACAATCCGTTAGAATGCATTAGTTTGAGGATAAGTGCAAAAGGCAAGCAAGTCTTACTGATCGCTGGTGATCCTTCAGTTCCAACTGCAACTCTCTGCTTATATGTTGTGTATTGTAATATGTTGGCCAACTGTCTTTTATTGGTCTCCTGAGCCTTAGAACAATATTACGACTGATATTAGTTATTGAAATGAGCCGTAATTAACACAAAAACCAATTGAGTTCATTATGGAGTTCATCCCTCTTAATTGCTCTGCAAAGAGTTGTTGTCTTCTCATCTCATGACAATGGAAGGAGGGGAGGAAGTCAATCGCACACTTCAGAGCGTGTCAGTAAATGCCTTACAAAGTCTTCGAAAATAAGTCGACATCTCTACAGAAAACAGTGCTAGTGCATGTAAATATACACTAGCGATTAGGGCTGGATATTGAGACAAATTTCACAATTCGATTCGATTTCGATTCACAAGCTTGCAATTCGATTTCGATTACAATTCGATTCGATTCAATATTGATTATTTTGGATATAAGTTACAATAAATGGCAATATTTCTCAAGAAAATCAAATCTCTTAACTAATGCTGTAAACTATGGGAGTCTAGTTGTAGCCTAGGCTTCATTAGCCTAATATGAAGGTATTAATTAACTGTTTTGGAGCTATACAAACACTTAAATTACACTTTTATTTATTATTATAATAGGATTATATGTGAAATATAAACATTTAAATGGTGGCTGTCATAAAAACTTGCCAGATTTATTCAAATATGCATTAAATATTGAAGAACATTAAGATTATAATGCATATGTAAGCGATCTCACGCCACAGCGCTAAAACCTTATTTGTGTTTTTGAATTTCTAAAGAAAATGGACATGATTTGAAAATGACGACTTTGTTTCATATCAATAGTAACAAAGGACAAAGATTATTGCGATTTTTCTGGATGCGCGCAGCCGCGATACAATGTTCCATTCATTCAAATGAAACAGGATGACTAATCGATTCTTGAGATTTGAGAATCGATATCGGTTCGTAAAAATGAGAATCGATTAATATCGAGAAATCGATATTTATTACCCAGCCCTACTAGCGATGGATAGATTCATTGCGTCGCTGTTAAATAAGCTGCTGTGACAGAAACTTGTCATTGCTGTGAAGAATCCCAAGTGCATGTACTCATGGTCCATGGGCAGAGAGGAATCATGGGATTGATTATGAAGTCATTCCAGGGTTGTATGGCCACCGTAGCTGCTAGCATGTCCTGGGATATTCATGAAATGGCACTAAGGAGACCTGTCAGCAGGGAAGAGAAACATTTCTGAGCTTGTAAGAACATGCTTGAGAAGGAAAAATGGTGACTTTGAATTGCTTTTTCATGTATTTGCACGCATTATTGATTTATTGACCTCCTGTCAGGACAAGGTGGTTTGAAGACAGACTAGGGCCAATTTATTCATTCCGGTGAGAGGGAAATGAGCTTAGCTCTGCCGCACTGACTGAACTGAGCAATGACTGGGCTTTACGGTTGGCGCTGATTAGCAGGAATGAGCTCTCTCGATGCTGTGAGAGTCTTCTTGTTCATTAAATGATATGCGGCACGTTGACTCCTAGCATCCTGCTATGTAGGTATTGAGGAACTGAAAAATCTTAAAAGTTACAGACATCTTAAAAGTTATTTTTTTTGCGAATTGAGCATGCAACTGGGACTGAGGGGTGCAAATGTAAACTGGTCATTGATTAAACTTCATATATCCCCTTCAATGTCCATATCGGTGTTGTTATGGCCCTGCTTCAAATGTTTTTCTCTCTAAAGTGCCTCTTGGAAGCTGAATGTGCTCCGAAGCCTCATGCCGTACTTGGTGTAGAAGACAGATTAAATCTAAGCGTTTTAGAAAGGTGGTCAATACGCTCTTCGTAGTGAAGGTGTATTTACTGTAAGACCTTTGTAAGGAAAGAGAGACCTCATGAATTATGCATATGTATAGAGCTCCCATTCTGTCCTGAGATATGGGGTAGGAAATGGATGTCTTTCTTAAGTAAAGAGTAGGGATACTCCTGGGGCGAGGAACTCTGCCTTCACATTAGCGGGCCTGTCTGCATTGACTGGGATTGAGTGCCGGAAGCTCCATGCATCTCCTCCATAGTTCACCCAAATGTTTACCTTTTTAACATGACAAATACGGACTGTTGACACCTGCTAATAGGCCTGTGTCACACTTTCTGCTTCCGGAACGCGGAGTAGGGATACAGAACTTCCGTCAACACTATTTCTCGATTTAGATTATCAGCCCTAATGTCTAAACCATCCGAAGTAGACTGACCACATGCTTTGAGGTTGTGAAACAAAGATTTTTGCGAAGTTTGTATGAAATCAACTAGAGCCCGACCGATAAAGGATTTTGAAGGCCGATACCGATTATCGATATTCCGATACCGATTACTGATATATTAAAATCTGATATTCCGATATATCGGCCGATTTTTTTTTTTTATTAAATATTGTTGGATTTCACACACGTGTAAAAGAAAAGCTAACTTTTTTGCACAAGATACGTTTGATACTTTTTCTCTATGTCTAAATGTTCACTCCTCGCAAGTATAACTTACATTTTACAATGCAGGGACTGTAACTAGAGATATGCTAGTTATAAATACAGTAATCATTACTTTATTTAGGCAGAAAAATTTCATTGTGGTTTCCAAGCTCATTAATGTTAACGTTAGCGGTCTTCCACTGATGATAGCGGCATTAGCTTGCTTTGTGGTTAGCTAGTCTATGATGAGCCACAATTTTGCAATAGATAACATCATACTGCAAATTATAAAACATACATTTTCAATATAACAGTCCAAGGAGAGATGATTGAAGCGTGTTTCGTCCATTTTTAGTTTATTTTTTAAATATTCATTTATCGGCCATTATAACTGCCGATACCGATATTTTGGAAAATGCCTAATATCGGCCGGCCGATATATCGGTCTGGCTCTAAAATCAACCTTGTTTAAAGAAAAAACATGTTTTATCCATGATCTTATGAAAACAAACTACACTACCCACAATCCTAAGCGTAGTAGCAACGTCTGCTGATTGGTCCAACTCGCTGTTACCATAGAAACGTTTACCTTACTGGCGAACAGCTACCCACGGCTGTTGTTGTAATGTTCTGCATCAGTACGTAGACAGCCATACCTCAGCTTTCACGCTTTCCCACTTGAGTTTTCATTTACCATCCGAACAACATCGTTATATGTGACTTCAGGCAGGTTGCGGAGAGATTTGGTCCAGCGGTATCTATCGGACTCCATCATTGTATTAAGCTAGCCGGAAGAGCCACATCCCTACTAAAAGACGTATTTCCGGTCTTCAATTATTTCGTGACATAGGCTTATATGGAGAGTCGTGTCCTCTTACACAGATGCAGAACATGCATCCAGTGAGCTGTTGCTGTAGTCTTTGCTGTGTATAAGAGCCAGACCGATTTATCGGCAGGCCGATATTATCGGCCGATATTAGGCATTTTCCAAACTATCGGAAATTGGCCGATAAATTAATATTTCAAAAATAAAATAAAAACAGGCACTTTACACCGTCCCTGTTGGCAACATTTGTGTATAACACGCCACACATCCTGCAACCTGCTGATCCAGCCAGAGTCGGGCAAAGAGAACCAGTTATCCGCGAGTGAGATCATCGGTGAAGTGTGTTCATGGTGAGTTGGTCACGAGACATACATTGCTTGAATAACAATTAAAAGAACATCCCCATTAGTTCTCTTACTCAAATAAGCATGGCAAAATTTGTGACTATCATGTCCAGTTTTGCTGCTGTTAAATAAGCCGAAAGTGAAGCGCAATTAGCTAGTAATTACGTTACGTATTACGTGAAATATTTCTTTAATAACGCGTGACAGCTACAGCAATGAGATGTATCATCTCTTCTTGGCCTGTTATATTGAAAATGTTTTACAATTTGCAGCAGGACGTTTTCAATTGTTAAGTTATGGCTCATCATAGACTAGCTAACCACAAAGTTGGCTAATGCCACTATCATCAGTCTGTTCTGTTTTGACAATAAAATAAACAAGTTTCTTTTTAAAAAGCATTTTAGTTAAAACTCATAAATTACTACAAATAACTAATGTTAGGGAAATCTGTTAATGTTTTGTTGCGCATTTCTGAAAAAAAATAAAATAAAATAAATAAATATGGGCCGATATATCGGATTTTAAAACCAACAAATATTTGTATTTGGTATCTGCCTTCAAAATACTTTATCGGTCAGGCTGTACTGTGTATTTATGCAAGAATGTCTACTAATCCCTTACATTTTTGGGTGAAAATTACAGTATTCGTGCAAAAATAACTCTCTATCTGAACACATTTCGCATCGCTTTCAGTAACATGTTTTAAGATCATCTTGTTGAAACTACCCTTTTTTGTGATGAGTCTTGTAGTAGCTCCAGTCTCTCTCTCTCTCTCTCTCTCTCTCTCTCTCTCTCTCTCTCTCTCTCTCTCTCTCTCTCTCTCTGTCTCTCTCTCTGTCTCTCTCTCTTCAATTTGCTCCCTCTCTCTATCTGTATTAATAAGAGCGGAGCTGGTGACTTGAGATAAGTGGTCACTCCTGGAGGCGTCTACAGGTGAGGGCACTCTTTTATTTGGTCAAGATGGATGGTTTGAAACATTTCCCTGAAAGTAACAGTCAGCATGGCAGTGTTGCCAATCTTTAAAATGCTCTTGTCTGATAAGAGCTCCTGCATTAGTGTGGAAGGTTGAGTCCAGTCTTGGTGTCCTTGTAGTGCTTCAAAATATCTCAGTCACTTCATTCATTACAGTCCTTATAGTTCAGCAGCATAAAAAACAACACGAAAAACACTGACTTTTACCCCCCCAGTCCAACGGTGACCTATTTTTTTGTGCTTCTATTTTATTTTCAGATAATAAAACTTGCGCTCTCTGACTGTGAGAGGGCCATATACTTTAAGAATCAATGTCAAGTCGATACGAGCATGTAGATTAAATGTCATTTTCTGCTCCAGTTTGGTTGCTGTGAAGGACAAAGTTTGCCATATCATGACAGTCTCAGTTGCTCAGTTGTTCCTGCAGAAGATGTTTTGCAAGTTCAGTTGTCATGTGTTGCACGTTTCCTGGTCTTTGATGATGTCATAATGCGTCATTTACACACACCTGTCAGCTCTTCACGTTTGTTGTACCTTCGTTTTTCAATCGATGTCACATCACGCCAATGCACGTCACCCGCAGTCTATTTTTACGGAGATGAGAAGACATTTGCGGGTAGAACGAGTTGTACGAGCAGCATTTTGTATCGAGGCTTCCTGAATGGATGTTGGCAGAACCACAGGCGCTACACAGAAGCTAATAAAAGACAGACTCACGGATACTTTGACACTCTTGAAGTTTTAGCTGTCATGTGTAGCACTTACAGTTTCACACTGCCATTTACAAGTACATTTATCCAGGCTATTGCTTCAGTGCAATTTTCAGTAGATTAAGCGTTGGCTGGCGAGCCACACAAGCTCAATAGCATGCGTCATTGTGTTCTGAAATGTGCCTGAGCACTTGCTATGGATTTGCCAAGCATTTGTGTACTGTATTGTCTAGGGGTGTGACAGTACACAAAAATCACGGTTCGGTACGTACCTCGGTTTTAAAGTCACGGTTTGGTACGTTTTCGATACAGCAGAAATAAAAGAACGGGTGGTGATGGCGCATTTGATAAGACACATGCCTTTGGTGTGAGAGGCCCGGGTTCGAATCCACTGTGAGACACTTAACTCCTAGTTGGCGTGCGACCTCTGACATATATAGCAATTGTAAGTCGCTTTGGGTAAAAGCGTCAGTTAAATGAATAAATGTAAAATTTAAATGTAAGAAAGAAATGGCAGAGAAATTTCCTATTTGTTAAAAGAAAAATATCTTTAAATAAGTTTGAGTTTTCCTACATCTTGAAATTTTCAGGTTAATAAATGGGAGTCATCTTTGAAGGATGAACAAATAATGTTTTGGTCTTCACATTAAAAATAACATTCAAATATATATTTATTTATATAATTGACTTTTGAAGTGCTGGAAAAAGAGGAGTGTTTTTCACTATTCCAGCCAAACTGGTCACAGTTAGTGTTACTATATTAAATCCATGGTG
The DNA here is from genome assembly GCA_038021265.1 of Cyprinella venusta. Lineage (NCBI taxonomy): Eukaryota > Metazoa > Chordata > Actinopteri > Cypriniformes > Leuciscidae > Cyprinella > Cyprinella venusta. The sequence goes on from CM075868.1 coordinate 4,151,814, forward strand.
AATGTTGCTGGTCTATGGACGTAAAGTATTACTTGTTCATTCACGGCAAAATCTGTCTTCTGGTTTCCACATCAGCGCCGTTTGATCTAATAGAGATCTACGGTTAATAACGGAGAAATGTGAATGCTTCTCACTAGATGTCGCAGCGATGTTATTACTTCAGTGGTGAATTCAAATGTTTTCTTTACTGGATCTCTTTGCGCGGTGTTGGTTGGTTACTGGATTGTTGGTTACTGGATCTCTTAGCGCCAAACTGATAAACGATCCGTGAAGGACATAATGAGTAGCGCAAGTTTGTTCCGCTTTCATTTGCTGTAACGTCGTGGTGGCCGCACCAGCACGAATTTTGTCGGCAGGAAAAATGGTCCATGGAATCGTTCGGTTTGTATGCGAACCGAACTGGAAGCCTCGAACCGAAACGGTACCGTTACACCCCTAGTATTGTGAATTGGGCTATCACGGTGAAGGAATTTCCCTTGCGGTAATTTTGACTGGCTCAATAGCCGCCGCAATATGCGGTATTACCATCATTTATTTGTTTTTAGTTATTTATATGTATTTGTTACAATGTAAATACGTGTTACGATGTGGTCAGCATGCACAAAAACATTTTCAGTAAGCAATGTAATCGAAACTAAACAGCGTCTCTGCGCATTGACAGTCTGTCACTCAGCACGCAGTTACATTGTTACGCCAACGGATTGTCTTTGAGTGAATCGTTAAACCATTAATTCAATCAAAACGTTCAAAAACGCTGATTCATTAAACGCTAGATGTAATGAAACAAGGTGTTCATTATTTTTTAACTTTGAGCTCTATGTTTCAAGACTCTAAGCAGCAATGCTTCACTTAAAGGGATACTCCACTTTTTTAGGAAATAGGCTCATTTTACAACTCCCCCAAAGTTAAACAGTTGGATTTTGCCGTTTTCGAATCCATTCAGCCGATTTTCTGATATTTAGAAGAATATCACTAACCAGACAGTTTCTGGTCTCATTGACTTCCATAGTATTTATTTTTTCCTACAATGGAAGTCAATGAGACCACCTTCTAAATATCAGAAAATTGGCTGAATGGATTCTAAAACGGTAAAACCCAACCGTTTAACTCTGGGGGAGTGGTAAAATGAGCCTATTTCCAAAAAAAAGTGGGATATCCCTTTAATAGAGACCAATGCCATTGATTTAATGCGACCCCCCCCCCCCCCCCCCCATGGCTTCCTCGCGCTGTATAATGGTGCCTAGCGCTGACGCTGAACGCTGACGCTGACAACATTCATGGTAAATGCGCTTACATATTAAAAGCCTGACACGACGAATATTTCGCTTTTCTTGGAAACGGCAACCTTTTCACGAACACACATGACTTGACTTCAAAGATAGACGCAGGTAATCACACGGGCTTAGTCGATCTCATTAACTGTCTCTTTAGGCTTAAGTCCAAATCCACGAAGCCTCTGTACAAATCACCATGATAAACAGTCTTGCTATATCATTATTAACTTATTTATCATTCAATACACATGGTACGAAGTTCAAAACAAAAAAGAAAACAACTTAGATTCCTCTGCGGTTGGCGTTTATTGCAATATTGCGGTTATCGCGACAGGCCTACTTGTGTACAATGTTTCTAAAATAACATAAAGCCCTTTTTCCGATATGCCTCGCACAGTTCGCCGCCTAGTGGCAGTCAATTTTTCAGTTTATTTCCAAAAGTTGATCAAGGGTTTAACCCTTTGTGAGTAGTAGGTGTGTGTATTCATTAGTGATTTAGATGAGTGTCTGTTTAAGGCCTGATGGACCAGCTGTGGTGTCTGGCTGTCAGTTTTATGCAGATGAAGAGTTCAGATAGTAATTATCTAAATAATTAGCTCGTCTCATAGGAAAGTAAGTTTGTTCTACTTCAGGCAATCCTGTCTCTTTGGTCTCTGCTGTCTACACGGCATCTGTCCTAATGGCACAGTTCCATATATCTAAACAAAAAGAGAGACTCCATTTGTTGTCTTGCTTGATTATTAATCTTATAAATAGGCAATAGACACCGAAACACATGACCTGGCAATAAATTCTGCAGATGTATTTTTTTTTTTTAAAGGTGAAGTAAGTTATCGGCTGTAGTGGCACCAAACAGAATGGCAAAACAATGTTTTCATGCAGAAACACAATTGGCCAGATAAAGACAAAATCTGGCTTGTCAAATTACAAAACAAGAAAGAAAAGTAGGATGGGATTTGATTTTATAAATCAGGAATTGATTGCATTGTGAAATATGCCAAAACAATAAAGATGCTCGACGTCAATCAAAAATGATTTTTTTTTTTTTTTTTACAAGGATCAATTTCTGAAGTGTCTGAAATCAAAAAAGTTCTTTATAGGGAAAAATGATACAACAAGAAGTAAACCGAACAGATACAGGGCACTTATCTCTGCCTATGATGGATGACTATCTAGCAACAGCCAGTCTTAATGCTTCAACGACTCCAATCGATCAGAGATGGTTGGCTGTGGTGCTGCTCTTCAGCGGACCCCCATATCGCCCAGTTGATGCTGATGATCTCTTATCAATAAGAGAGTTAACTGTGACTTATCAGTTTGTGGTTTTCACCATTATTTTCTGACATATTGCCACTGTTTTAAATAAAGACAACACTGCTGACGCTGATGGAGGATTACAGGGCTTAAAACAGGCCACAGATGTAAAGGATCCACATTTGGCCTTTATACAGACCGGCCTGTCAATACCCCTCAACCTCATGGATTTGATGTTTTCATGCCAGGATGGCTCATATATGAAGTGGTTTAGGCAGATAGACCTCAAAATGCCCCATTTTTCACTCTCTTGCGCTGTCTTTCCTCCACGCATACACAGTTTTGGCCTTTTTAGATTTGGGGCACTGCTTTCCAAATTGACTTTTATCAAACTGTCTCAGGGAAGTAGGCTTTGTGGGTGGCCGGCACTCTATTGTTCTCCTTCATGTTGTAAAGAACGAAAGAGGAGCTGTTCAATATATTTTCTGCCATCGTAAAAACCCCTGCCAAGTTAAGGGCAAGTCTTTTTCTTTCTCCCCCAACACAATCACACGTACACAAAGAAGTGAACCAAAAGTGAGTCAAATAAAAAAAGAAATCCATAAAGAAAGGGCACTTGTTTTTTTTAGGATCAATTTATTTGTCAGTTTATTTATTTTTCAACATTATTAAGCAGTATATTTTACTGTAAAAACAGTAAACAGTACTGTAAAAACAGTATATTTTACTGTAAAAAAATATTTTCAAGATTTGTTATCACATTTTTTCTTTTGTCAAATCAACTTAAATAACTTATTTAGTTCAGATAACTTATTATTTTGAGTTATTGATGATTAAATCAATCTCCTTACTTAATTTTTTAAGTTAAACCAACAATATTTTTTTTACAGTGGCACTACCCCAATAATTATCCAAAATTATCTTCACATTATTGCAAAATATCTATTTTTATGTATAAATAATATACTGTGCATTATTTGTTGTAAAAAATATATATTACACTAATACATTTATTCAGAAATATTTTCAAGATTTGTTATCACACCATTTTTCCTTTTGTCAAATCAACTTAAATAACTTATTTAGCTGAGATAACTTATTATTTTGAGTTTCTGAAATTAAATCAATCTCCTTCATTGTATTAACTCACTTTTTCCAGTTCAATCAACTTAATTTTTTAAGGCAACTAGGTTACTTAATTTTTTAGGTTAAACCAACAATATTTTTTACAATAATTATCCAAAATTATCTTCACATTAATGCAAAATATCCATTTTTTATGTATAAAGAATATACTGTACATTATTTGTTGTAAACAAATATATTACACTAATACATTTATTCAGAAATATTTTCAAGATTTGTTCACACCATTTTTTCTTTTGTCAAATCAACTTAAAAATTTATTTAGTTGAGATAACTTATTATTTTGAGTTTCTGATGATTAAATTAATCTCCTTCATTGTATTAATCTCTCCTAATCTCCTTCATTGTATTAACTCACTTTTCCCAGTTCAATCAACTTAAAATTTTTAATTTTAAGGCAACCAGTTTACTTACTTTTTTAAGTTAAACCAACAATATTTTTTTACAGTGTAGAAACTCAAATATTTGCATTGGTATACTTTATGAAAATATTTTCACTTCAAAAAAAGCTAAAAAATTATCATTATTATAGCTTGTTTTTGTGAGTTTGTTGTTGCGACCCGGACATTTATTTGTCTCTCTCTCACACGCACACACACAGATAAACATATGATATTGTTTTAAATCTGATTGTTTTGTGCAGAATTAGATATTGTGGATTAGAGGTCCTGACCCTTTCATTATCCTAAGAGGGCCTTAAGATGAGATGGATCTCTGAAAAACATAATGTGCTACTTTAACCCTCTTGCATGTCTGTCGCAGTATTATAAACCTGGAGTGTTTAATCGCTCGTCTCATGTAAAAATCATCTTTGCTAATATCATTATAATCTGCGTGGGGGCCTTATAGTAAACAGCTGTGAGAAATATTAAGAAGAGGTTGCCTGAACATCTGAAGCTTTAAACTATTGTTCCCGAGGAAATCTGATGAAATGTGGAAAAATTTGCAGTGCATTCTGGGATTGAGAATGCATGCGAGTTTGTCCAAAATGCTGCCTGTTGTTTGCAACATCCTTTGTGTTGAGTGTGCATATGAATGCCTAAAAAGTAACTTATTCTGGCAACTAACTTGGATTGGGAACAGATCGTCTTCCTGCCAGGGAGACGTTGTTGTCTAGAATTATTATCTCCTACGAGCTTCTTACGGTTTACTGTAAAAGAAACCTCCTGTCATGAAATCAACCCCGCCTGTCATCCGGAAACACAGGTAGAGCTTCTGCGCTCTCTGACGTGTTCATTCGTTGCAGGGACAGCGTGATCACCTCTCCCTAATATGCGTCCGCAGGGATGAAATCTGGAAGTTCCAGGCTGGACTAATTGGCTTGGAGGCAGATATGGAGGGTAGCGCTGACAGCCGAGGTTCCTCAGGCTCCTTTCATATTGAAGGGATTGGACCCCAGCAGCAAAGTTTCAGGCCCGCTGTAGGCTATGGTCTACCTACTGAGTCAACTTAGCAATTAGTCTATGGAGGTTATATGTATTCAACAACAGGATGGCATCAGTGCTCAAAGTCCCCTAATGGACTTCCATCCTTAAAGGGATACTCCACTTTTTTTGGAAATAGGCTCATTTTACAACTCCCCCAGAGTTAAGCTATTGAGCTTTACCGTTATTGAATCCATTCAGCCCATCTCCGGTTCTGGCGGTACCACTTTTAGCATAGGTTAGCTAGGGCTGGTTATCGTAACAAAATACCGATACCTTGACTTCGATACCGGTTCCTGAACGATACCTTTTTCGATACCAATTTTATGTAACCAGTTTTAACAATATAATATTACCTACATTTTTTCATATTCATATTTTGAGTATGTAAAAAAGGACCAATGCTGAAGTTTTCTATGTTTCCTAATCATTTAACAACGTGTATTGTTTACTTCAATTAGCTCATTGTTTTATGAACCTGTATATTTGTTATTAGTCCTCTGGGAGGTATAAAAATATTGATTGTTGTAGTGATCTACCACATTCCACTAAGCACTATTACTCACTTGTTTGTTAATCAGCATTTATAATATGTTAATAATGCATTACTCATTTGTTCCTGTGTAGTAATTCATTAAAGACCAGACATTATTCTGAAGAGTTACCAAGATTTCTATTTTAAATAAATGCTGTTCTTTTTAAACGTTCTCTTCATGGAATAATCCTAAAAAAATAAAATAATAATAAAAAAAAATACAGTTTGCACAAAATGAAGAAAAATGAAGCAGCACAACTGTTTTCAACTTAGCTAATAATATGAAATGTTTCTTGAGTGGCAAGATCATGTGACAATGAAAAACAAAACAAAAAATTCAGCTTTACCATAGCTGGAATAAATGTCAATGTATTAACATTGAAAAGTAATTTTAAATTATAATATTCATTTTAAATTAAAATGTGCAAAAAATTAATTGCGATTAATCGCATCCAAAATAAAAGTCCGTGTTTACATAATATATTTGTGTGTGCTGTATATCATTATTTTGTATATATAAATACACACACATGCATGTATATATTTAATAAAATGTTTTATTCATATATAGAATATTTATATTTATATAATATAGATTATGTATATATATATATATATATATATATATATACAGAATTTAAGCGCAAATAATTCTTAAATATATACATGCATACATAGGTATTTATATACAAAATAATTAAATACAGCACACACAAATATATTATGTAAACACAGACTTTTATTTTTATTATGCGATTAAACGCAATTAATTTTTGCACAGCCCTAATTAAAATATAATAATATTTCACAATATTACTGCTTGCACTGTTTTTGATCAAATAACAGCATAAGAGACTTTCAAAATCGTACTTTTGTACGGTATGTACACATTCCAGATGGATATATTTGGTAATTGCATCAGAATCACATTGTGAACGGTAAAAAGAACAAGTCTCGTGAACCATACACCCTATGCCGTTACATTTTGTTAAGCTGTTTTGAGTGTGTCCTGTGTGAACACCCACTACGCTGGATAAAAATAAACACCAGTGTGGTGTTTTCTCACGTTTTTACTGATACTTGTTGGGGGAAAAAAATGGCTTGGTGAAAAATGTATTTATTTTGAAAACAGCTGATGTAGTTCGTAGCTTCATTACATTTCTTTAAATTATCATAGAGAACAGAGAGAGATGAAAGACAGGCTTATTCATGAATTTTCGATAGACACCATATTGGAATGGATCTGACAGCAATTGCCATCTCATTGAACTTCATTGTCGCTGCAGGATCCTGAGAGAAAGACATGGGAGAATTTGCTTCCATTCTGAATTCAGCACAGCTGTCTATACGTTCGCGTTGGCTTATGCTGTTTGCGTTTCTGTCTATTTCATCTACATGCAATGGCGTCAGAAACCAGTTCACACAAACACTTCCATCTGTGTCAAATTAGCATAGCAAAGCGTGACCATACAAAGCTATCCAAACAGTGTGTGACAGTTCTAAGTATGTGCACACAGCATGGAATCAAGAGGTTACACACTGTCTTTGCTCTCGCTTTCACACACGCTCTCTCTTTTACTTTCATTTCTCACTCTATAAATTCCACAGCATGCTTGACTACACTTTGCATAAGCATATCCTCTCTGGGTTTGTCAGAACATTTAACAGGGCCATATTGTGTGTGTGTATATTATTTATTTATTTATTTATTTTTTCACCAAGGATGCTGTTCTTTTATGCTTTTTATTCTTCAAAGAATCCAAAAAAAGTATCACAAGTAATAATTGTGATAATTATAAATTAAACAAAGAAATATTACTACTGTTATAACACCATTTCACTTTGAAGTACATAAGAGTATTTAAAAATATAATATAATAATAATCATTATCATTATATTATACATATATATATATATATATATATATATATATATATATATATATATATATATATATATATATATATATATATATATATATATATATAATTTTTTTTTTTTACGGAAAACTGCACGGTGGCCTGTTAACATGCTGGTTGCTATAACTATAAATCGTTTGGAAGATCTAAAGTTTTATTATAAAATATTAAATTATTATGATACCAATCTGGGTAACACTTTATTTGAAGGGGTGTGCATAAGACTGACATGACACTGTCATAAACATGACATAACACCTGTCATGAACATGAAGGATTCTTTATGAATGGTAATGACTGTTGTCAAAGTGTCATTCGGTAAATTATGACACTTTTAATGCAAAGTTAACATTATTTAAAATGTCTTTGTTATGACAACTTGACATTAACAAAGACAGAAATGTCTTGATTATGACAACTTGACAGTAACCAAGAAATCATAACCTGTCACAAATGTCATAACAGGTCTAATTATCAAACTTAAAGAAGTTATTTAGCTTTGCGTTAACATTACATTACCCTGTCATATGTGGTTGGTTTTGACTTTGGCCGTCATTACACCATAACTCTGTCATGAATATTTTACTTTTCCTCAAGTGAAGTGGAACACATTGTACTAATTATAAAGATGTCATTAAGGGTTATTACACTGTCAAATGCTGTCAAACAACAGTGTCATTAATATTTCCCCTTACCTCAAGTAAAGTGGAACACGTTGGACTAGTTATGGTTTCTTGGTTAATGTCAAGTTGTCATAACAAAGACATTTGCGTCTTGGTTAATGTCATAATCAAGTCATTTTTGTCTTTGTTAATGTCAAGTTGTCATAACAAAGACATTTTAGACAATGCCAACTTTGCATTAAAAGTGTCATAATTTACCGAATGACACTTAATGACAACAGTTATAAACATTCATAAAGACTCCTTCATGTTCATTACAGGTGTCATGTCATGTTTATCACAGTTCTTATGCACACCCCTTCAAATAAAGTGTTACCAAAATCTGTGACGGTAATTTGAGGAAACATCCATTGCATCCATTGAGGAAAAAAATAAAAAAAACAACTAAGTATACTAGTAAGTAAACTAAGTATAAATATTATTTATCCTGTTTTTACCCAAAATACCCACACGTATATAATGTAATGTCTGTTTTATTCATACTTGTAGCCAGTGGGCACAACCTTATAGAATTCATAAAACTTATGACATTCCAGAAAATCCCTGGGATAAAGGCAGATAGAGATGTTTTGACTGATGAAACAGACGATTGCGACAATATACTTTAATTATACTTTTTGTGTTCTGACATCTCAGGTATTTCCATAAGAATAAACTATATTTATAATGCAGTACTAATCTATACACTTTTAGCGCTGTAAATGATATCATCTCTGCCTGCAAAACCGTATCGCACGTGTGCTACAAATTTATTCCTGCTTCCTTTTCCAGCTTAGTTTCAATAAATATGGGAACCGAGGCAGAAGCTTTGAGTTTTGAACGCTACAGTATGTTTCCTCAGTAAAATCAGGGAAAACGTATTTCCTGTGACATGTCCCCTTTAACAGGCTCGGCAGAACGCCGACTGAGGTCCTCATTAGCAAGTCTAACAAGGTCACAACTAGCCCTTTATTTGTTTCTCTTTCTGACATAATGCACCAGTGTCCAAGTAGAGCTGAGAAAATGAGATGCTGTTGGCATCATTGGATCTGTTCGCTCCTTATAAGTGAGTCAAAAAGAATAATTGCTAGCCAGCTAGCTGCCATTATTGTCTATTAAGTGCATTGTGGTCGGCGGTGTGGCGCGTCTGAATGCCCCGCCGTACGTAATGAGCTGTAATCCTGCCCGGCGTGACTGAAAACGTCCACAGCTGGGCCTGCTCTGTTGCAGAAGTTCTCGTGCTAATCAGAGCCAGAAACGAAGGGCGGGGAGATTAGTCCAAGTGCATGGTGCTTTTTAAATAAGAAAATAGTGGCGAGAGAACATAAGAAGGAGGATGTCTGTCTGAGACCGTTGGAGAGAGAGGGTCTCGGGTGGTCAACCTCTGAAGACCCCGCGCTCTTTGAAGGCCTCATTAGCTGGTGTTATCCGTGCATTGACACTACCCCGCGTACCTGAGGGGCAACTGTGTGCAGCTCGCGTCTTGGCCCGGGCATACAAGGCTGTTCCGATGAAATAAGACTTTGAAGTTGATTTTCCATTTGAAGAACTATCCATCAGGGATTTTATTTATTTTCAATTTCTCTTTTTTTTTCCCTTTTCTTTCCTTTCTGCTCTTCAAGGCTGCGGGCTTCTACGTAGGTGGCGAAGAAGAGGATCGCTCTTCGTTTTCTATTTATTTTGATATGATCTCCAGCTGAAACAATCAGAACCTCTGTGTGTTTTGTTAATAATTAAAGCGGGCGAATCAAGAGCTAGATGTGGCTCTCGGAGGAAAGACGGAGCCACAGTGGTTTTGACTCGCGGTTGAGTCAAAGCTTGCCATTCTCTTCCGCAACACCGCAGTCCGAAAGGCTTTTTCTGTAAACGCTATTGATCCATTAAACGTTGGATTTGCGCTAGAACAAAAATCTGACGTTAACGAATCAGAAAGCTTATTTATGTAAAAGCTCATGGCACATGCATGTTTTATCAGCGCTCGGAAACGTTGCCATTTCAAGCTCGGTAAACACCCACTTACGTGTTATTTTAACTTGGCTTCTAGTCTTTTTGGCTGCTGTCTTTTTTCAATTATAGCATTTCTCGCAACGTCTGACTCTACATGAGGCGGAATTGATGAGAAGCGTATATGTGTGTGTGTGTATGTGTGCAAGAAGAACAAACTAACACGAGAGCGGCGGAGATGCAATCACATCATCTTGTCTCTATAATCTACAAACAGTAGGACTGGAATTTATACTTCTATTTTCTTCCCTTCCCCGCATTCTCCATCCATTGTTTTCTGACAAACAGTTGGCACAAATGAAAGTTGAGTGTTTCTGTTTTTTGGTTTTGAATAGATTAACATATGCATTTGGCACATGCGGTTATTCAAACTGACTTAGCATTCAAGCTACAGATGCGTTTCCTGGGATTCAAACCCATGACTGGGATTGCTAGCGCCATGCAACATGAGTTATTCATTTGAATGACTAGAACTCAAATAATATATATGACTCTCGAACTTAAACATCCCATGAGGTGTTTGCAAGCAATTTTCTTTTGTTGACGATTTTTCTAAGGCTGTCAAACGATTGATCGTGACTCGCATCCAAAATAAAAGTTTGTGTTTACATAACATATGTGGGTGCACTGTGTATTATTTTTTTTATATAAAAATACACACACATACTTTTATATATTTAAGAAATATTTTCATGTATATACTGTATATAGATTTATATATAATTTATATTATATATAAATATAAATAATTTATATATAATTTTTTTTTCCCTTAAATATACATTCATGTGTGTGTATTCATATATATTTATACTAGAGGTGTGAACCTACACTGGTGTCACGGTTCGGTTCGATTACGATTATCAGGTCTTCGATTCGATTCAATTCGATTAACTCGATGCATCACGATGCATTGACAATGCACTACATCCTTATATTTCAATTTTGCTTCACATGTACACAATTTTGTCAATAAATACAAGCAGTCAGATATATGAACTGAACCTTTAATTTTACCTGAAAACAAGCTTCTTGAATGTATCAAACATCAAATAAAACTGAAGTATGGGCACAGAAGACAACAGCATTAGATTAGAAAGTACGTACTAAAAGTGCATAATGCAAGGAGTGTACTTAAATACTTATATAGTGCAGTGTATTTTTGTTCTACCCGCGTCCGACGCTTTTCACTGTGTAGTACGACGTCCGTCCGTTGGGAACGTATTGCACGGAGCTGATTTCAAGGCGGCGTGGTGGTGACGTCAGAAAAGCGTCAGTACATTATAACCGGTTATGGGCTATCTGAACCGATACCGAATCGTCCTCGTCTGCATCGCGATGCACCGTAGAAACGATTAATTTTGACACCCCTAATATATACATACAAAACAATTATACACAGTGCACCCACATATATTATATAAACAAAAACTTTTATTTTGGATGCGATTAATCACGATTAATCGTTTGACAGCCCTAGATATTTCCTTTTGAAACAGAATCAGCTCACAATTTTTTAGAGTTTTAGTCTAGGAAAACCAACTTTCCATAGACGAATGCTTTAAATACAAAGTATGTCAAATTATACATGTATGTGTTAGTGCAACCAAGTGCACACAGGCGAATGAGTGATTTTTACTTCTTATTTTAAAAATGATCTACTATTGTAGTGTTGATTACATTGTTTGTGCTCGTAATTATGTTGTGCTTTTGTCATTTTTATGTTTTAGGTCTTTTTAAATTTCCATTTAGCTTTAATTTATTTTTATCTAGCCTAATTTGTGTAATTTTAGTATTTCAACGTGCCAATGTATCATTTCTGAGTACGTTTTTCATCTATTATTTGTTGCGTTTAGTCCAATTAACAATAAATGATCAAAAACAAAGAACTTAAATGCGAGCTATATTTATAACCTAGTGGACAGTTTTAGTCTATAAAGGATCTTGTTGGCAGAAAACACACAATATTTTTACTTAGTTTTGCCATTAGAGAACGAGTGTTTGTTTTTAATTTGGTCTTCAGCCCTAAAGCTAACAGAAATATCTTCAAACTCCAATTTTAATTTCATAGTCTCTGGTTGGTTATGCAATCCTCCTCGTCCTTTCATTGTTGAATGGCTGTGTGTCCATACAGAAGTGAAAATGGATTCTAATTTAAGACTGAAAACAATCATTCTTGGAGTTGGCTCTGGAAGAAAACGAGCATTGAGATTGCGTGCACGAGTCTTTTTACAGTAGCCAATTTCCATGACAATGTGACTGGCGTACGCAAAGCAGTTGTTTGGGTTTTTCTTGAAACAATGACAGCAGGATATTGTTGAGATATGCAAATTTCCTCTCCTCCATTTGGGAATGCCCTCTTTGAAGTGCTCGCTGCCTTCTGAAATGATTGGGAACGGAGCTTTAATGGAATCCCCTCCTCTGAGTATACAGTGATGCCCATCTAACCTTGAACTTCCTGTGATGATCTGTCTGACCTGATTGTACCGTGATTAGATAAGGATTTAATCTGCCACACATATGCACACGCCGTCAAACAATCGGGAGTCTTGCTCTCTTGCAAACACGCACACATCCATCCTGCTTTCATCTCTCCTCTTCGGCCCTCTATAACACCAGCCTTTCTCTAGGCTCTCCTCACCCCTCCTTTCTATTCTCGCTTTCCCTCAGTTTTCCTCCAGACACGTTGGAAATACAATAACAACCCAGAGAGAGGCAGGAAGTGGTAGAGCCAGCAGGAGAGGAAATGGATGATAGAAGAATCCATCTAGTGCACTGAAAACTACACACACACGTGTTAGTGCACCTATCATTATGAGGACACTCTGTTCTCACCCCTTACACTAACACTACTCCTAAACCTACCATCACAGACAACTTTCAGCATTTTTACGTTTTAAATAAAACATTGTTTAGTAGGGGTGTAACGATACACGTATTCGTATTGAATCGTTCGGTACGAGGCTTTCGGGATTGGGTTTTCGGTACGGATTTTTGAACCGAACAGTTCGTTTGACCATTATTCCTCCCGACCAAAATTTTGTTATTTCAAATGTAGGTGCGTCACAAGTGCGCTCATAATATAAGAGACGCTGGCGTGACCACAACATTGCCCAACGTCAAATGGCAAATGTAATGTAAGCGGAACGAAACTGAGCAACTCGTTATTTTGCGGTTGACGGATCGTTTATCAGTTTGGACCAATGCAGCGCGAGCCGATCTTAATCAAGCAGCGAAAACAGAATGGAAACATTTGAATTCACCACTGAAGTAATAACATCGCTGCGAGATTTACATTTCAACGAATCAAACAGCGCTGACGTGGAAACCAGGAGAAACATTGTGCCATGAATGAACTATCCAGTGTCCACAGATCAGCAACGTTCACTATGGATTTACTGTAGTAACACTATTAACTGTAACCATGGACGTTTGGCAGGAATTGTAGGCTATAATGCTTTCAAGTAACATTACCTCGGTTTTATTTTGACATTATTAGTACAATTGCTGCCCTCAAATGTTAATCTGACCTAAAATAAACCTTTGTTTAGAATTACTACAATACATTTCATTTTGTCCAAGGTGTTTTGTTTTATAGACCCTTTTACAGCCCACGTGATCAAATAGTTGCGCGCGCATTTTGGCAACGGAAGTGGTGTTGTTTCCCACTTACTGTACCGTGTTAGCAACTCCGAAAGTTTATTAAAACGGTTTCCCAGCTTCAAAATGTCTGGTTGTTGCGTTTACGGTTGCACTAAGCATTATTCCACCAAGGGGGTTAAGTTTTATATTTCCGACAGAATCACGGCCGTTTCAGAAGAACCGGCGGCGCCTGTGGCGGCAGGCGATTATAAAAATCCATAATAAATTAATAAATACATAATACATAATAAAACATAATAAAATAATAAAAATCATAATAAATAACATAATAAAAATCCGCTCGCGTAGCATGACCGAGCTTGACACACTGCTGATTCTCGCCATACTTCCTTTGCCAATATGCGCGCGCATACGTTGCCACGTCATCATTGTGTACAAACCGTAAAAGGGTCTATATGCTCCTCAGAAAAGTCAAGTATAGCTCCATCGTTGCTCAAAGTGAAAAAAATAGCATACTTTATAATGTTAGTTTTAATAAAAATATAATTAAAAATGAAATCAAGGAAATTTCTTTCTTTTTGCTGTATCGAAAACGTACCGAACCGTATCGAAGTGCATCGTATCGAACCGAATCGTGAATTTTTTAGTAGTATTTTTTAGTAAGCCATTTTAATTACGAGAACTCAGGAAATATCCTCATAAACCTTGTTTGTGTTGTAATACTAGTGTAATACGGGTAAAAAATTGTCATTATTAGAGCCAGACCGATATATCGGCAGACCGATATTATCGGCCGATATTAGGCATTTTCAAAACTATCGGTAACGGCAGTTATAATGCCCGATAAACGAATATTTCAAAAATAAAATAAAAACGGACGAAACACGCTTGAACCATGTCATTAGTGTTGGAGTTGTATAGTTTGTCCATCAGAGGGCACTCTACACCGTTCCTTTTGGCAACACTCGTTGAGTTGGTCACGATACATTCATTGCTAGAATAACAATTAAAAGAGCATTCACATCAGTTCTCTCAACTCAAATAACCATGTCAAAATTTGTGACTATCATGTACAGTTTAAAAATAAATAAATAAATAAAAATATCGGCCGATATACCGGAATATCGGATTTTAAAACCCAAAAATATTTGTATCGGTATTGGCCTTCAAAATCCTTTATCGGTCGGGCTCTAGTCATTATACACATTTTTGTCCTCATAAATCATATGAACACATACATTTTCTTTCTTTCTCTCTCTGTTTCTTTCGGAAACATGAGGTCACATTTCACCAATTGTCAACTGGTACAAAAATGTGAAAATATAAAATTTATCTAAACTTTATCTAAATTTGGAGTGACCTGGACTGTTTTCGGTCTAAAACGAAGTTTCTCAATGCCTGCACAGACAGTTGGAGTTTAGCCTTGTCACGTCCGACTAATCCTGGGTATTTGAAAACACAAATGTCCTAAGATGTGCTCTACAGAAATATGCCCCACTTAGAAACTTGAACAAAAGTACACATACTTGGAAACCTGATTAGTGACTGATTACGATTGGCCGTTCATTTTCATGTGTATGCAGACATTGGTGTGCATGTGTTTTCATCATGGATCGGAGTTGAGCTCCTCAGCTGAAGTGTTTGGCCATCAATTCCTCAACACCTGTCCTTTTCATTTGCTCAATCTGTTTTAGTTGCTTTATGTCTTCTGTCAAAGCGACGCGGCTTGTCCAGAGCAGAAGAGCTTCTCCGTTCATGATAGGCCTCAGACCTGAGAAAGCCTCTCCAGTTGGAATTGTTCTGTGTTAATTGCTTGTACAAAAAAATAAGTGTGATTTGGTTTTTGTCTCTGTCTTTGGATGCCTGGTACTCCTCTCGTTCTGAAAACCCTCGTTTTGACAGGCGTTATATAGATAAGACAGCGGAAGCACAATGTAGCATACGTCTCGGGCTCCATTGAAAACTGATGCAGAATATTTCATATTATCTCCTTATTACAATTTCCTCTGTCGTATCCAATATCCTAATTTTGCACACAATGAAAAATAATTAGTGACTAAACTTTTAGCAAAGCTATCACTGTTGCTTGTGCTGGAAAGACATGCATTATGACTGTAAGATTAATATATTTCATGGGAAAAGAGATTATGAATGTTCACTTTGTCTGCTTGTGCATGTCTCAGATGATTTTTTGCCAAAATGTGGCTCTTTTTAAATCTTGACAGTATATTTTAAGACTTCAGAGCTTCCTCACAATGATGTTCCCAAAACATTACGCTGTCTTGTAGGCCTTTTTTTAGCCATAAAAAAGACCACTCATGTTAGTTACATGTTACAGTTTATGCATGCAAAGGAGTAGTTCACTTTTAAAATAACTTCTGCTGATAATTTACTCACCCCCATGTCATCCAAGATGTCCATGTCTTTCTTTCTTCAGTCGAAAAGAAAGTAAGGTTTTTGATGAAAACATTCCAGGATTTTCTCCATATAATGGACTTCAATGGGAACCAAACGGTTCAAGGTTCAAAAGACAGTTTCAGTGCAAACTGCAAACTGTTCAAAGGGCTTTAAATGATTCCAGATGATGAATAAGGGTCTTATCAAGCGAAACGATAGCTAATTTAAGAAAAAAAAAAGTTTAAGTTTTATAAGCTCAAATGGTCGCCTTGCTCTGCTCTGTGATGCACGTTCGTGACTCTCCTGTTCGAACTCGTTCATCAAAATGAACGAATCTTTTTTCGTGTCATTTGATTCATTCAGCGAGCGAAATGAACAAGTTGACTCGGGAAAAGATTCATTCATTCATTCAGCGATCGTTTCGCTCGATAAGACCCTTATTCATCCTCTGAAATCTTTTAAAGCCCTTTCAACAGTTTGCAGTTTGCACTGAAACTGTCTTTTTGGACCTTTGGTTCCCATTGAAGTCCATTATATGGAGAAAAATCCTAATTTCTTTTCGACTGAAGAAAGAAAGACATGGACATCTTGGATGACATAGGGGTGGGTAAATTATCAACAAAAGTTTTTTTTTTTTTTTTTTTTTTTTAAGTGAAGCAAAATATTAATTCATGTGTAAATAATAAATGCGCACAATCCTTCAAAAGTTCAGAGCGCAGTAAAAACCGTAATGTTCTCAAAGTAGTATTACCATTTAAAATAACTGTTTTCTGTTTTGATATGTTTTAAAAATGTAATGTATTCCTGTGATGGCAAATATACCTTTTTAAACGAATAGAAATCAAAAGAACAGCATTTATTTGAAATGGAAATCTTTTGTAACATAAATGTCTTTAATGTCACCTCTGATCAATTCAATGCATCCTTGCTGAATAAAAGGATTCATTTATTAAACAAATCTTCTGACGACAAATTTTGAATGGCAGTGTGGATAAAAAAGTTTTAGTACCCTGATTACCCTTTTTTTGTCTGTGTGTTATGCATAATTATCCTAATGCCAAATCGCAATTGAGTCTACTGTGTGCATCACGTTGGTAATCAGTCATTTAAGAGGTTTTATTTAGCTTAGGACGGTTAGAAGACAGCTGCCTATGTGGACAGTAGACAGACAGCACACTAGGTTTGAGAACAGAGCTAGTGTAAGGATATCTACCCACTCTCCACCATAGTAATTAGACAGGTTTCCCAGCTCAACATGAAGGTTTTGAGCACTTCAGTACTTCAAAGACCCAATCCGATTTCTTCACGGCGCGGTAAATAAATAAATAAATAAAAGACCACACAGTTTTAATCAATAGTGAAGCCAATGAAGTCAAGGTAACTTTCTTGGGAAATAATGAGGTATTATTTTTTTAAGCTATCACTTATTACTGACGTGGCTTCCCAGCAGGGGTTAAATTAAAGACTCGAATAGAGTGCGGAAAAGGATTGATTTGTATAACGAATGTATGAAGTGGAAAGTAATATCTTGCACTTCGGGTTTTAAAATGCAAATTTGTCTTTCTTTCCTAATGAGGAAGAAATGATACATGCGATTGAGAAATGGCGGTAAATTATGCTTTCATGATCTTGCAAAGTGCATTGCGGGCCATCTGAACCTTGCCTTAGATGTTCGGTGGATTTATTTCATCCTGTTTTGGTTTTAATTTTTTTTTTAGCTAAGAAAAGAGAGGCAACAAATCATATTAGGTTCTTTGCTTTCTGATTTAGACTAATGTATTTGATCCCTAAACCTGGTTTGGATTTCATTTTACCAGATTAAATATTTCTTTTTGAGTAATGAGTCGTGATTCGTTTGACCTTGAAAGACTTCAAAAGTGATTCCCCGTGATTCAATCAGACGATTGAACAAAACCCCTCTTCGGTGACTCCCCGTCGGAGTTACATTTTTTTTTTCTTTTTGTATTGTCATGATCTATTGTGGCCCCATCTGATTCCAATCAGGTAAATGGGACGATCATGCAGAGAGAGGTTTCTCCCTTAATGACCCCAAGCTTTCAGACGTATGATCAGGGGAGATGTTTAAAGGCTCTGAGTGTAGATAATATCAAAGGCTTCTAGGATGATCTGGGACACATTGTTGCGAGGTTTCTAAATATTAATATTTCATCTGTTACGATCTCATTTGTGGTACTTAAGTTGATGTCTTTAGATTAGAGAGGGAGAAGCTGTGCAGCTTTCGAACAGAGGACGTTTGATCCGGGGAGAACAACAGCTGACCAAAAAAAACCCCCCTGCATATTCATGGTGAGCGTAGCAGATCTTTTTGCATGCTTTTAGGTCATGCCCTTATGAGCAGTGGTTACTTTAAGGACCCTCCTTAGAAGCTTTATACTTATCAACTCCAAGAGAGCTCAGAAAAAATCCTCGAGACAAGTGCCCACAAGAGGACTGAACTCCTCAGGATAAAGAAATTACAGTGAAAATTGCAGAGACGTTTCGTTCGGATCCGACAGTGTTATTGTATATTAAAACCTGGGCTGTCAGTTCAATGTGGTAATTTAGTGGAGAATAAATAAATAAGAAACAAACGTAGGTTGGGGACTTGGCTCTATCTGTCAGTTTTTGATTGGATCTGAATGCACGGCTGCAGTAAATTGTAAAGTAGGGATGGGTTTTAAGTGGACTGAATGATTGAAGAAGTCTTGATATTTCACTAGCCAATCGAGTTAAGACAATCAATGTCATTAAAAAAGTCATGGAATAACAGTTTTAAAAAGGGAATTTTTCCTATTATTTATAACAGCATCTGCATCTTCATGGGTTTAAATCAAAAAGTTTTTGTTATAAGTAGGGCTGTCAAACGATTAATCGCGATTAATCGCATTCAAAATAAAAGTTTGTGTTTACGTAATATATGTAGGCGTAGTGTGCATAATTATTTTGTATATATAAATACACACATATGTATGTATATATTTAAGAAAAATGTGTTCTTAATATATCAAATAATTATATTTATACATAATATTAATTATGTTGAAATATATATAAAGTGTACTTTCAGATTTTTCTTAAATATATACATGCATGTGTGTGTATTTATATATTCAAAATAATTATGCACACTACGCCCATATATTACGTAAACACAAACTTTTATTTTGAATGCGATTAATCACGATTAATCGTTTGACAGCCCTAGTTATAAGAGACAATAAAAAAAAAACTAAAAAAAAAACTAAAAAACTTGATTTTCAAAATGTAACGAATTTACTAAAGCCGAATGTACATTTTCTTGATATGTCATTTATTTAATCCACAAAATTAACTTAAATTAGTATAGTGAAAAGTAGGGATGAAATCGGGCCTGATCCCGTGGTTTCAGACTCGATCAGAATCGGATGTTATCTCCCGATCAGGACTCGGACATAGCCAACATTCTCAGTATTTCTAAACACATCTATAGTTATGTGGTGGCACAGTGCCTGTGCATGCTAGAAATTGAACCAACGCCAATTTTTCCCACGACACGCAAGCGTGTTGGAAGCGTTTCCACGCAAAATAGAATAGGAAAAGATGTTTATATGTTATTTTCTACACTAATACATTAATAAATTACATTTTGATGGATTGAAGTCATAAATTCAGATATAAATATAATTTTAAAATAAATAAATAAATAAATAAATAATGATCAATTTTTAAAATAGGGCACCTATCAATACAGAACAAAATATTTCTGTGGTCTATTTTGCTGTCAATACTCCTGACAGTGTTTTTATCAGTATATTTATGCTTAACATTAGAAAGTTGATGACAACAACATTGCCAAAGCACACTGTGAGATATGCAAACTTGGGTTCTCAAATGGAAAGACAAAGGCTACATTTAAAACAACAAACCTGGGTTGTCAAATGTTAAAATGAAGCGAATTAAAAAAAAAACTACTTTTTTTTTTCTTTGGATCTGTTTTTTTGCTCTTCTTTATTCTTTTTAAAAAAATATATTAGAAGTATCGGATCGGGACTCGGTATCGGTAGATACTCAAAATCAAATGACTCGGACTCGAGGGCAAAAAAAACCTGATCGGGACATCCCTGGAGAAAACTATTTTAAACGTCTCCGGTATGTTTTAAAATGACGCAAAAATCAAACATAGTATCCCTCGCGCACTTTGTCGCGTCCGTCCAAAAGTCTGAGTCTCGGGTAGGGCTGTGAAACGATTAATCGCATCCAAAATAAAAGTTTGTCTTTACATAAAAAAAGTTTGTATTTACATGTGTGTCAATACACACATATGCATGTATATATTTAAGAAAAATGTGTTATTAATATATAAAATACTTATATTTATGTATAATATTAATTTTGTATAAATATATATATATATATATATATATATAAGTATATATGCAAAAATTTCTTAAATATATTCATGCATGTGTGTATTTATATATACAAAATAATTATACACACTACACACACATATACTATGTAAACACAAACTTTTATTTTGGATGCGATTAATCGCGATTAATCGGTTCAAGGCCCTAAATATTAGAGCTAAAAATATTGACGAAAGTGTTAAATATTTAGGCAATTATCAAAGTTGGAGAAAATGTTGTTTAATTTTCCAGTAGAAGATTTTTACATGATTTGTTACATTTAATTAACCCCTAAAATATTTCGACTCCTACTGTATAGATGATGAATCTTTTACAGTAAACTCTACAACATGCATTTGCAAAAGAGTTAGGATGACTTTTCATTTCATGTTGGATTTAAAGTTCTTCGGTGTCTTTCTTTTAAAACCGCAATAATGGCCCCCTTGAGGCCATTGTTTTCTGTTAGTTGTGCCAAGGGGTCATGGTTTGGTTGGTTAGTATGACCCCATCATCTCTTGCTGGTAGCTGCACCATCTGGCAGCAAAACACATCTCTCTCCATTGGCGACAATTCAAAAGTAGCATGAAAAAATCATTATTTTTTGCAAAAACGTATACATCCCTATTTCACAGTTGTGTTTACAGTAGTTCTCAATCTCAGGGCTCTTAAAATTGTAAAAAGGACCTATTTTCATAGTTAATATGATTTTTTTTTACAGCACCAGTGATTAATAAGTGATGATTAATCGCTTGGCATTTACAGGTGGTGAAAACAAACCGATATTAATATGCATACCAAAAATAACGGTGTGTTTAGGGGCTAAATTGCAAACATTGAAGCCAATAACTGAAACTAATGTCGATTGAGTGAGAAAAAGAGAAAGAAAATGAAATGTTAAACTATAATAGCTTTGGTGACTGATTCACTCTCACTGGGCAGCATAAATCTGGTTATTGATTCTGATGGAGAACAAAGCTTGATGTGACCGTTGTGGCATCCATCTTGCTTATTAAAAGTGTGTTTGCGCTGGCATATTCTTTGACCTTTTATCAGGATGAGTGATTGCTGCCAGGCTAGCGTTAGCAGAACGTCCACTTCTGACCTTCCGACAGCTCGTCCTTTACCTTCTGAATTATTCCTGCCGTGCGCATGAGGGCTGAAGTCAAATGAGCGCTTAAGCTAATGGAAAAGAATGCTGACAGGAAGTTGATGTACTTAGGTGATTCTTCTTCGAGGATTCTTGCTGTTGAGGGAGGCGACGTTGACACCCGGGGTCATAAACCTCATAATGAGATTTATAGACGAAACAGAGCTGGTCCACCTCTCCCACAAGGGGTCCCTGTCTTTCTACCAGTGTTTGAAGGGACAGAAGAAAACACTTGACCCAGCTGTTTGGGAAGTCGATGACAACTTTGGAGACAGTAGGACACAAACAATTTGTGTTTCAGTATTTGCTTTACCAAGAAGACAATAATGCTTGTATTACAAATAGTGTATTATCATGGATTTAACCCTCAGGTGCTCTTCGTTTCGGAGTCACACTTGTTATCTTCCCGGTCAAAAGTGACCGGACACCTAAAAATGAAACTTTCTCCATCCCAGTAAAACCAATGCAATTTATTTTTGTCCTATAATATTTATTCTTTTTAATTTAGTATTTTGAGACAATTTAATTGAATTTATTAATATTTATGCAATATTTATGGTTTATTTTTGCCATGGAAAAAATCTATATTTTTCTCTATATATATTACTTTTTTCAAAAAAATATTAATGCAGTATTTTAGTTTAATATAGAATCTAGGCCTTCAGAAAAAAATATTTTTTGAAGAAAATTAGCACCATCTAGTTATTTTTTTTTACAATTTCCCATTCATTTCCTATGGGGGTCATTTTTGACCAAAGACCACAAGTGTGACATTTTTTTTAAGACCACTTAGCATGCTCAGATCATGACCTCAATTTTTTTGTGTGTTCACATACATAATGCCATAAAAGTCACCAAGTTTCGTAACATTTCGAGGAAGCTGTGATTTTTAAAAATTCAAAACATACTTTTTGTAATCAAAATTTATTGGTGTGTATGTGTATAAAAGTGTGTTTGTATGTGTGTTTGTGTTGGTGGGTGTGTCTGTTTTGCACTCTAGATCTTGTAGAGTGTCACCCCTTTCCTGCGGTGTACTTTTTTTCAGAATTGTGGCCGAATTGTAGATTGTACATACAAAAATTCAGAGAATTTTTTTTTTCTTGTCAATTTCCCATTCATTTCCTATGGGTCGGCCATTTTTGACAGAAGAGCAAAAGTGTGACTCATTTTTTTTACGACCACTTAAATTGCTCGAATCATGACCTCAATTTTTTTTTTTTTTTTTTTTTTTTTTTTGTGTTCACATACCCAATGCCATAAAAATCACCAAGTTTTGTAACATTCCGATGAAGCTGTGATTTTTAAAAATTCAAAACAGAAAATTTTTCGGTCAGAAATGACCAAAGAGCACCTG
Organism: Cyprinella venusta; assembly: GCA_038021265.1. NCBI lineage: Eukaryota > Metazoa > Chordata > Actinopteri > Cypriniformes > Leuciscidae > Cyprinella > Cyprinella venusta. The sequence continues at coordinate 4,174,922 of CM075868.1, forward strand.
AGGGTTAATAGAGTATCACATTGGTAGCTTAGCATCATAAACTTAGCATTGTTAGCTTAGCATCATCGCTGGATATCAGTCACTTTTGAGGTGGCGTCTCAGTTATGCATAGCAAGACAGCTCAGAAGGTTTTGAAACAGAGCTAATGTGTCACTGTTTTTGTACAATGGGTCATGAAAAACAGATAACACCTTCAGAGAAACATCTTAGCACCTATAGCACCTTTAGTTTTAGCTCTCATAAGTAGCAGCACTTCAGCTTTGCTTTGATTCTCCTACGCGTGTCCTCTGAAAGTGTTCATTTGTATTCCACAAGCGTGCCTTCGTGTGGATTGTAACCACCTCTAAGACAATTAATTGGACAATAAATGGCTTTTGTCGATGATTACCTACCGTATTATTCATTCATTTCAGTTCAGATCAAGCATGTAATAGTCCGAATACTTTCATCCACAAACACGATTGTTGCAGATAATGTTGCTTTGTCCCGGCTTGGCCACCCAATGCGTGCCGAGCCCAAGTGCGGCTTTTGTCTCGCCCGCTGACCGCGTGTAAATACATCCCATTAACTCACGATTGACGGCTTTTCTTTGAGCTCGCAATTTCATGCTTGTGGCTCGCCTCGGCTCTTTTATACGCTTTAAAGTTTTTTACAGGTAGTTATACAGCTTGTGCATTTGACCGAAGTCAAGGTGAAAGAGGGACGAGGGGGATAGATTTGGAATACTAGATGGGCTCTTTCTGTTTGTTGTCCCACAGTACTGACTTGCCCAAAGCTGTAGACACACGGGCCAAGAAAAATGAGGCCTTTGTGCATAATGACTCAAAGATTGGCTAAGCAACATGGTGACGTGTCAAGGGAAAGATATAAATGGTTGCACTAAGAACACATCCAGTGCACCCAATTTTGTAGGAAATGGAGGCGCTCATTTGTCTTGCGGTAGGAGTTCTATCTTGTCTGAGACATAACGGTTAACTCACATGACTCTTTGTGGTGAATCATTTTAAATGATTTTATTGCGCTGTTTGCTTGCCCTGAATAAAAGCGGTTTTCTGTAGTCAGCTGCTTCTGTCACTTTTACAACAGCTTGAATTCCAACACTGGAAATATCTTGAATTCCTTCTCTATAACTATTGACATACCGCTCTCAATTGCAATGTCACATTGCTTCAATTATATTCTTTGAACTTTAAGTTAGTTAAGTAAAGTATTAAAGCTTAAAGTATTTATTAAAACATGAATTCAATATTGACCCTATTCACTTTTTAAAATGTACATTTTTTGGGCTTTTTTGTATCTGTTGTTATATTATAGTACATTATAAAGCATTAAAGGGGTAGTTCACTTATGCTGATAATTTACTCACCTCATCCAAGATGTCCATGTCATTCTTTCTTCAGTCGAAAAGAAAGTAAGGTTTTTGATGAAAACATTCCAGGATTTTCTTCATATACTGTAATTCCAACCCGGTCTCACCCCAAGACGTCATATAACTGACGTTTTGGGACGTCTTTTGACCATACGTCAATATTCGCCTTTTTAGGGCCCCCTTAAACGTCGGTAGATGAGGTTATGGGATCCTAACTCTACCCCATACCTAAACCTAACCCTAAACCTAACCCGTCACCTAACTGACGTTAAAGGTAAAGCGTCAGTTGTATGACGGCCCGGGATCGTCATCTATCGACGTTTAAGGGGCCCCTAAAAAGGCTAATATTGACGTATAGTCAAAAAACGCCCCAAAACGTCAGTTATATGACGAATTGGGATGAGACTGTGTTAGTAATTCACTTCAATGGCAACCAAATGGTTCAAGGTCCAAATGAGAGTGCAAAATATACATCATGAATTGGCTTTTTTTGTGTTGTATTCATAGGTTCGGTGTTAAAATTGGCAGAGGAAAGGTATAAGTGTATAATTTTCTTTTTTGGCCTAGACCAAAAGATTCAAGAGAACTGGACTACAAGTGTGAACACTAGCCAAATAGCTTGAGGCTACTTTTGACAATACTTTGGACAACAATTCTAAAAAAAAAAAACATTTGAATGGGGTAATTAAACCGCTCAAATGTAGTAATTAAATTACTTTTCCTCAGTGATGTGACATTTGGCGACGTCACCTGAAACATGATATTAGGGATGGGCAACAATTAATCGCGATTAATCACATCCAAAATAAAACTGTGTATAGTGTGTATAATTAATTTGCATATATAAATACACACACACACATGTATATATTTAAGAAATATTTGCATGTATATACTTTATATGTATTTACACAGAATTAATATTATATATAAATATAAATATTTAATATATTAATAACACATTTTTCTTAAATATATACATGCATGTGTGTGTATTTATATATACAAATTAATTATACACACCACACACACACAAATATTATGTAAACACAAACTTTTATTTTGGATGTGATTAATCGCGATTAATCGTTGCCCATCCCTACATGACATATATATATATATATATATATATATATTTTTTTTTTTTTAATATTAGTGCCACTTTGCTAATGGATTATGCATTCTACAGTATTCATTCTTCTAAATACATTTTGCCTAATGCAAATTGTGATTCATGAGATGCTCTGAATTGGGAACTTGATCTCCAGCCTTCATGATGACTCAAACGTCTTGTGCGATATATGAATCTCTTGCAACTATCAAGACAGTCCAACCTTAAAGTTGATTTGGTTGAAGTGCAAACGCAAATAAATAAATACATGAAATGGATATTTCAACCGTTTTATATTACTCTTAAAGGCTGAAAGATTTTCTCTTTCATGTCTTATTACAAGCCACACAGCGGGTGAAAAAAATCAATCGCTGAAGCTTAAACAGAAATGCCAATTCCATTTTCTGCTAGTGGAGAAATATGTTGTCGACCAAAAAAGAGACAGAAATCAATCTGTTTTTCAGTTCTTCTGAGATGTTATATCATATCTCACTGCAAACACAATTGAATATATGAAGAATCCATAGTGTTGTCGTATTGGAGCGGTAGTGCTGTAGTATTGAGCGGTGGGGTAAATCAGGCTAGTTAACTATTTTATCTCATCGTAGGGAGTATGTCAGAGATAGTGGAAACTAGTGAACTTTGCCCTAAGTTCCATAGTTTGTTTGTCTTTCTTTCACCAATTCTTACCCTTATGCCGTTCCAAACCTGCATGACCTTTGATATGCACCTCTTTTAGGTTGAGCTTGGACTTCTGTAACTTCTCTTCTCGAAAGCTCAGTTGTTTTCTAACTTTTTTAAGTTGTTGTGCTGGCGGAAAGTTTGAGACACAATGTGTCAGAGTTTGCCTTCCAGTCAAAAGTCATTGCTTTATGTGTTTGTGTTTTGTTTCCGCCTCCCTCTGTGAACTCCAGGGTGCCATCTTGAGAGGTGTAACTTACATCCTCAGGTTTCTAAGGATTCCAGCTTGCTTGATGCAGGTGTGCTCATCTCCATCTGCTCACACAGGTGTCAAAAAAGCACGACGCAAACATTTCACTGACACATGTTGTTTTCCACAACACCAAATAAGAACTATGTAATCACCTCCAGTACATCAGGGACACACTTTTGGACCAAATCTGTCTCAAAGTCCAGCTGAAATATTGCAATTTTTGATGAAATGTGGCCAGAATGCCCCTGATATATCATACTGCACACACCGTATCAAATAAGACTAGAATGTATCAACAGACATCATCATTCCTGAATGGACGATCAGTTTTCCCGTGTAAAGCAAACCTTTCATGTGCTATTGACATTTTGTATTACTAAAAATTATATAAAAAGATGCAGCAAAAATTTACATAAACTACATAAAAATAAAAGGCTGTTCAAAACATTAGTACAACTAAAATAAAAGCTTATATAGGCTTATATATATATATATATATATATATATATATATATGTATAACCTATATTATATAAGTTTGTGTATAAACTGATATTTTAAACTGAAAGATGACATTATTATTATTATTATTATTATTAGTAGTAGTATTTTCTTATTATCTTTATATCTAACTGTATTTATTTATTCATTTTATATTTTTGTTTTTATTTATATGCATTTTTAATTTAGTCAAATAATTTATTAATTTGATGGTGGATTTCTCTATTTTCAGAAGAGCCGATCTTAACAAAATGTTCGATACCGATACCTTGACTTCGATACCGGTTCCTGAACGATACCTTTTTCCATACCAAATTTATATAACCAGTTTTAACAATATAATATTACCTACATTTTTAATTTTATTTTTCAGATTGTTGACTTTTTCACATTCATATTTTGAGTATGTAAAAAAGCACCAATGCTGAAGTTTTCTATGCTTCCTAATCATTTAACAACGTGCATTGTTTACTTCAGTTATCTCATTGTTCCTGCCTTTGAACCTGTATTATGAACGTGTATATTTGTTATTAGTCCTCTGCGATTTCTCTCGTCTCAGGGGAAAATGAGAGAGGGTTGCACGACCATTCAATAGTATGACTGGATTTCTAACAATGGAAATCTTAAAGGTAGTATAGGTCAGAAATTTTAAAAATACTTTTTTTCCACATTTCTTTAAACTTTCAGTATATATCAATGCATAATTAAAATCTAAGTACTCTGAAAAAGAAAGTATAAAAATCGAGTGTCTGTAGACCTCTCACGACTGTTTTAAAGACAGCTCATTATTTCCATTCACTTCACCCCCTCCCTTCTGGTCTCCTTCCAAAGCCACGCCCCCAAAACACATGAACGCGCGACTCCGACAGCTGAGCTGAAGACGCATTTTTACCTGAGACCAGCGAAGAGGAGAGGAACGAGTGCATGTAGTGACATCATGTCAGAAACACATGTAAATAAAAAAATCAAACTTTATCATTAATAAGTTAAAAAAATAAGTTGTATTTTATTACTCAATATCAAGCTAGCATATTGATATTGGTAAACTTTGTATATATTTATAGATTCGCTAACGAGCTAGTTATCTATAAGGCAAAGCTAAACAAAGGTTGCGTGATACACGTTGTTCCAATGCCATTACTGTGATGTAGATGAATTTCGTGTAAGATTTATAACATATAAATGGTGTTCTGCATGTCAGAGTTTGCTTGATGAAAGCATAGTTGATTCTGATGAGGACTACACTCCCGAGACAAGTACCACATCGTCAGCTCGAGGACAGAACCGTGGTCGAGGGCGAAGCAGAGGAGTTCGTGCAAGAGGTCGTGGTACTAGAACTTTTTGTTCATTACCTTTTCTTGTAATGTAACTGACTTCCTTTTTTGACTGGGTTGCCTTCGTGAACTGCAAACGTGGACTTAGATTGGTCTTTCTCTGCCATTGTTTGGGTATTCCTAGGTTCCGTTGCTCTTGAATTACACAAACCGAACGAGTGCGCGCAAAAAGGCAGGTCCTATGTGGCAAAGGGGTGGTTGCCATGGTTGCGAGAGAGTGACAGTCGCCTAGGCCAATCCGTTGTTTCGCCCCGGTTCGAAATAATGAGCTGTGTTTAATGCAGATTAAACGGTCTAGAGTCAATCGATTTTTATACTTTTTTTCCCAGAGTCCTTAGAATTTAATTATGCATTAATATATATAGAAAGTTTAATGAAATTTTGATAAAAGTTTTTTATAACTGAATGACCTATACAACCTTTAATCCAAATGGGTGGAGTGTCCCTTTAAGGACCACAGAGAGTCGGGACCTCGGTTTAACCTCTCATCCGATGGACGGACATAATTGTAACATAATGTTGATTAACGCAGAAACGTATTTCAGTTTTATCACTAATAATTACAAAAATATTGTAAACATATAGCCACAACATCGTGTTAACATGCGACTACTGTGATTGAATTTATTTTATTATTTTGTTTTATTGTTTTATAGATGGCAGTTAGTGTTATTATTTGACTGGGGGATGTTAAAATTAGGGATGGGCAACGATTAATCGCGATTAATCGTTAGCAAAATAAAAGTTTGTGTTTATATAATATATGTGTGTGTATAATTAATTTGTATATATAAATACACACACATGCATGTATATATTTAAGAAATATTTGCATGTATATATTTTATATATATTTATACATAATTAATATTATATATAAATATAAATATTTGGCATATTAATAACACATTTTTCTTCAATATATATGTATGTGTGGGTATTTATATATACAAATTAATTATACACGCTACACACACATATATTATATAAAGACAAACTTTTATTTTGCTAACGATTAATCGCGATTAATCATTGCCCATCCCTAGTTAAAATAAATACATTTTCTGTAATACTTCCACTGAATATAATTTCCCCCCCCCCCCCACAGTTCGTTCTGAAATTGTCAGTGATTTGTTCTGTGGTGCTTTTTTTAAATCAAATCCAGGATTTCTTGTGTTTCATCATGTAGTCAGTGTTTCTCTCCCTGTCATTCTGCCGTTCATTCATTTGTATGTGAGTCAATTCATCTCTCCGTCTGCCTAACCCTCGCAGTTTCTTTAATCTCTCTTTCTCCTGGTTTCTGCTTCTCTGGCAGCTTCATGTAGAATGGAGAAATCATAAACGAGATCTCTTTAATATTTCAGATGGCAGTGAGATGAAATGGAGACTTGAGCTCACGACACGTCTCCTGCCTCCCTAATTTTTCTCCTGAGAAAATAACTCTGCGATTTCACATATGTCTCCTCTGAAGTGTCAGGAAAGTCTCGTACTGTGCTCTGATTTGTAACGGTACTAAAATATGCAATCGAGTCAGAGATCTTAATTTGATCTCAAACCCTTCTCATCAATTTCTCGCAAGAGTAAATGTTCTGAGCTGCCGCCCTCATTGATTTCATTGCTCTGTTCTCACAACTGTCTTATTATTGTCTTTTTGAAAATGTGTAGGTCTGATATAATAACATTCATGTTTAAATGAAGCCATAACTGAGCTACAAAAAGTCTATATGTTTTTACCGTCGTCTCCAGTCATGCTCATATGCAAATTGTGCAAGCTTATTTTTTCCATTAGATTGAAAGATCTGAAAAAGCCCACACACACTGTTAGACCTTACCAGGTTTTTTACAGTAAAATACTGGCAACACCGTTGCCAGTAATTTACTGTAAAAATGCACTAAAACTCAAGTTAACTAAAAAATACAACTTATTAGTTTTAGTGCATTTTTACAACACCGTTGCCAGTAATTTACTGTAAAAATGCACTAAAACTCAAGTTAACTAAAAAATACAACTTATTAGTTTTAGTGGATTTTTACAACACCGTTGCCAGTAATTTACTGTAAAAATGCACTAAAACTCAAGTTAACTAAAAAATACAACTTATTAGTTTTAGTGCATTTTTACAAGACCGTTGCCAGTAATTTACTGTAAAAATGCACTAAAACTCAAGTTAACTAAAAAATACCACTTTTTAGTTTTAGTGCATTTTTACAAGAACGTTGCCAGTAATTTACTGTAAAAATGCACTAAAACTCAAGTTAACTAAAAAATACAACTTATTAGTTTTAGTGCATTTTTACAGTAAATTACTGGCAACAGTGTTGCCAGTATTTTACTGTAAAAAACCTGGTAAGGTCTAACAGTGCATCTATCCACCAATAGACTCTCTCCTTAAAGAAATCAGGACAGAAGTGACCAGGTGTAAACGGGAAAGTGTCTCCCTCGTCTACTTGCGATCCGATTGACCAAAACGCCTTGAGACCAAAACTTTGAGACATTGATGAGATCTCTTCTCTGAGATGCTGGCATCTGGTTGCTTTTAGAGTTTTTAAAATGCGCTTTTCTTGTTGTTATGGGCCCAGAGAGAAAAGTTGTGGACGAAGTTAGATGAAGAGTTTATTCCACTTCCTTTAGTATTCTTGGAAGTGGGTGGAGGAGTGGGTCAGGCATGCGGAAAACCGCTGTCACTCAGCATCTCTTCTCCACACGTCTAGCTGTCAGGATACTTACGGCCTTCTCAGAGTTTACACTGTCCTCCTCAGCGTGTTCTTAAACACTTCGTCAATTTCACGTCTCCACACGTCAAGAAATATGAAATAAGAGAGACAGAGAGCGCGAGAGCTAAACGCACGTCAAAGTCGCTGAAGATTCGGAATGGATGCCGTTCGGGTGCGGGCGCAGGCCAGCTCATGATGCCGTAGGAGATGGACAGATAAATGCTTTGTGCCTGCAAAGTTGAACATCTGAAGCGTAAATGCTGGTGCATCAGTCTCTCTATCAGTCTATTTTACAGATAGATCATTCTATCTCTCATTCTATGGTCCACATTAGACATTTTATAAGTAAATTTGCAACTTCATGTCAACTCACTGTAATAACCCTTACCCAACAGTCTACAATAGTGATACTCTAACAAGAGTTAACATAGTGGTAAAGTTACTTATACTTATTTTATTTGAAGCCTCTGGACAATACATTTGTGTGAGCTTTTCGGCCCAATTTTCAAATGCAAATCTTCTTTTGTAATTTTTTTTATATAATAAGTCTGAAATTGAAATTTTGGCCACACTTTAGTTTGGGGTTCAATTCCCAATATTAACTATGACTTTTGTCTCAATAAACTCTTTTAATTACCGGTACTGCTTATTAAAGGATTAGTTCACTTTAAATGGCCATGCAGAATAAGGCATTAATATGTGCTTTTGTAAGTACTAATAAACAGCCAATACCCTAGTGATATGCATGCTAACCAGCAACTAGTTGATACTGACAATTGGACTGTAAACTAAAGTGTTACCAAAATTTGTAATCGATTCATAGCCCTGGTCAATATGTTAAAGAGAACAAAATAGGCTAAACTGAAACCAGAAACCAGAAAACCTGACAGTTTTCTGGAACAAGTGTGTTAGAATAGATAAATTGATTTGGATAAGTATTTATATCTACCCTTAAGTGACTTTACAAACACCTCAGTCATTTATTTGATCTAATTAGTTAGTTTAGTTTATTGTCATTCAAACATGTTAGACATGAAGGAACGAAATTCGTTTCCCTTCCTTCCTTCCTTCCTTCCTTCCTTCCTTCCTTCCTTCCTTCCTTCCTTCCTTCCTTCCTTCCTTCCTTCCTTCCTTCCTTCCTTCCTTCCTTCCTTACCTTTCATTCCCTTCCTTCCTTCCTTTTCTTTCATTCCCTTTCCTTTCATTTCCTTCCTTCATTCCTTCCTCCCTTCCTTCCCCTTCCTTCCTTCCTTCCTTCCTTCCTTCCTTCCTTCCTTCCTTCCTTCCTTCCTTCCTTCCTTCCTTACCTTTCATTCCCTTCCTTCCTTCCTTTTCTTTCATTCCCTTTCCTTTCATTTCCTTCCTTCATTCCTTCCTTCAGTCCTTCCTTCCTCCCTTCCTTCCCCTTCCTTCCTTCCTTCCTTCACCCCTTCCTTCCTTCCCCTTCTTTTCCTTCCTTCCTTCCTTCCTTCCTTCCTTCCTTCCTTCCTTCCTTCCCCTTATTTTTCCTTCCTTCCTTCTTTCATTCCTTCCTTCCTTCCTTCCTTCCTTCCTTCCTTCCTTCCTTCCTTCCTTCCTTCCTTCCTTACCTTTCATTCCCTTCCTTCCTTCCTTTTCTTTCATTCCCTTTCCTTTCATTTCCTTCCTTCATTCCTTCCTTCAGTCCTTCCTTCCTCCCTTCCTTCCCCTTCCTTCCTTCCTTCCTTCCTTCACCCCTTCCTTCCTTCCCCTTCTTTTCCTTCCTTCCTTCCTTCCTTCCTTCCTTCCTTCCTTCCTTCCTTCCTTCCTTCCTTCCTTCCTTCCCCTTATTTTTCCTTCCTTCCTTCTTTCCTTCCTTCCTTCCTTCCTTCCTTCCTTCCTTCCTTCCTTCCTTCCTTCCTTCCTTCCTTCCTTCCTTCTTTCCTTCCCTCCCCTCCCCTATTTACTTGGTTGCAACAGCAGAGCTTTACATCATAGGTGTGAAGATGCATTAGGAGTGTTGGCGTGGGTGTGGAGTGCCGAGGTTTCAGACTGGAGTGAGACTGAAGTACCGTTCAGAGGCATTGGTAATCACTGTACTCAGCAGGGGCTCGTTTCACTTTCGACCAACACATCTATAACTTTGATGTAAACAGGAAGTCCTTTATTGTGTCTGAGTGGGTGGGTCGTGAAGTCAGAACTCAGCGAGAGATGTCAGGTTAGATGAACCCGTAATAATTTACAGAAACTTCTCAGTAGAGGGATCTGCTCACTTGCGAGATCATGGGTAACTCCAGGAAATCAGTCATGAGCATGACTGCGTCATGTTAAAAATTTGATTTAGATTCTATAAAATTATTTATTCAGCATTGTGGCATTATTTTCATGAAATTTGCTAATACTTGGTAAGCATATTCAATTTTCCCTTATATAATGTAACAAAAAAGTATGGTATTTATGTTACACAATGATATTATTTGTTTTGCCCATTAATTATGAATTAATTAATTCATAATATAATATGATTTGTTTTATTGGCTAATATGCCTTGCAAATAACATAAATAGATTATTCAAATCTAATGAATCACCTCTGGAAAAACAGAAATGATATTTTTCATAAGCTAATATTTTCCCTTCTGTGGTGTTTAATATAATTGAATGCTCTTTTTAAAAAAGGTTATACAAATAGCATACTATTTGTTGTACTGCTTTTATGTATTTGCTTTTAGTTATTGTCATTAACATTATCATCATCAGCAGCAGCAGAAGTACAGTATTGAGGTAATAAGAATATTGGAAATCACCACATGAGCTTTGAAAACTATCTTAAAAGTAAATATCTGAATGCAAAAGTAAATATCTGAATTTTCTTCAAATGACTTATAATCACTTTTTTATATATAATTGTTTTTTTTTTGGACTAAAATGTATGTCAGTGATGTGTTGATGAGATCTTTCCGCTGGTCTCCAGCATCTGAGAGCTGCGTTTGGAGGTGTTGCCAGATCCCTGTGTAATCCGTAGTTCCGTCATGAATAATAAAGGATGCTTTTAGAAGCATTCATAGGTGCATATTGCATATCTCAAAATCAGACTCTCCTAATTAGAAGCGTGAATGGGTGCCAGAGAACATGTTTACGTTCTGCGTGTGTTGGCACTTTAAAGATGCGGCCTCTTAAAGTATTTATGAAACAAACCCAACAAACAAAGTGGCGCTTGCGATGCTCTTGGCTCTCTCTCCGAGAGTTTCTCTGGCATGGAGCTGCCACTATACTGCCTTGACGACCAGATTGAGAGGCACCGAAGGGGCCCGTCCGCTGTGTCTCAAAAAGGCAGATGAAGGGAGGTCCGATGAATTCCGTTTGAAGACGGTTTGATATTTTGAGATACTTTGAGTGGATTAAACTGAAAATGTCAGGCCAGTGAGGCGGTAGTGGGAGGAACTGCTTTCAAGCTCTGGCTATATTCATCCCGAGGTCAAAGGTTGTTCCGTAGCTAGAAAACACACCCCAGGGGTGATCGGAGAGAGCACACACACTGAGTGGAAAAGCTGCTGGTGTGTGTTCTGTGGAATAGCATTTCAAAACTATTTGTTTCTCAAATGCTTTCAGCTACTTTTGATTTGTGCATTAGCTCTCAATGGAGATTACTGGAGAGTTATTTGAGATTTAGCAACTTGTTTCACTTTGCAAAACTTAATACATTTGGATTTTGTTTAATAAGTGAGATCAATGTACACTAAGTTTATTTTGAGTCTGACAAGACATGAGAACCATTGCAAGTTTCAGATTACATTTTATCGACTAGTTCTTTTAGAAAACCAACCATTTCTTGGTGCTTTAAAGAATCCAGTAACCAGTACATTATCTGAAGAACCTATCACATTCTAAAATAAATGAATCTAGGGGTTATAACTATAACATTTTAAAAATATGTCTGAAAAATAAAATAAATAAATAAGTATATATATATATATATATATATATATATAAATATATATATTTTATATATTATATATATATATATATATATATATATATATATTAATTTTATGTCAGTTTATTGTAAATATGTATATATATATATATGTTGCCTTTACAATAAACTGACATAAAATTAAGTTCTAAAATTAAAAATCTAAAACTCTAAAATTGTTAACTGGAAATTAATAAACACTAAAACCAACTAAAACGTAAATGGCAATACAAAAAAATAAAATCAAATAAATAAATAAATAAATAAATAAAATAAATAAATAAAATAAATAAATAAATAAAATAAAAATAAATAAAAATAAAATAAAATGTAAAATAAAAATAAAATAATGTTGACATTTTGTATTACTAAAAATGATAAAAAAAAATTCAGCAGAAATTTACATAAAATACATAAAAATAAAAGGCTATATATATATATATATACATATATATATATATATATAAGTTTGTGTATAAACTGATATTTTAAAATGAAAGATGACATTATTAGTAGCAGTAGTATTAATTTCTTTTTATCTTTATATCTAACTGTATTTATTTATTTTATATTTATGTTTATATTTATATGTATTTTTAATTTAGTCAAATAATTTATTAATTTGATGGTGGCTTTTCTCTATGTTTGTTCGATTGTTTTCAGAAGAGCAGTTCCAGTAGTTGGTAGAGCGTGCTAAATGGGACCATTACAGTACGATCATGTCCTGGACCTGATGCTGCTTCCTCTTATCCATATTTAATTTCCTCTATAGACACATTGCTATTAAAACAAAAAATATATCTACACATTTAGCTAAATCTGTTGTTTATCTGCTGTCTAACTCAGTGGGACTGAAGTTTTCTAAAAGCTTTTGTGTGTTTTTAAGCTGAGGCGCAGTAAATTATTCATATTTTTTACATGGCATCTGTCAAAGAGAAAAGAAGCACAAACTTGTTTCCTTTTTCTTGTTTTCTTTTGACCTAAGGATTTTTTTTAAAGTAAATGCAGTTATGTTAGCCTGCTAGAACTAACATAATGGCTCTATAATCAACCCAGCACTGCAGGTTCATAACGCTGAACGATGCTTCCATGTCTATGATACATTGGACATCTTTGGGCCTATTGAATTAACAGCAAAATGATATTGTGTTTTGACAGCCTCACAAACACTGTCACACAGGTTGTAAACCTCCCACATCGCCAAAAGGACAATTAATATGTCCTCTGAGGGAGTAAACAGACTGAAGAAAAGTGCTGATGCCGACAAAATCGGCTGCTCGTTCTTAAAGCTTCACACAGGATTGGAAGTTATACAAAGTGCCAAAGGCGGCCAGAGTTTGTGTGGTCGCCTTAGAAACTGGTTGCCACAGTGTTATGGGATGCATCTGCTCATTTGCGGGCGCTACGGCTATCTATTTAGCCGCTATCTAATGGACCCAAAACACCTAGTTCTAATAGTCAAGATAATGCAAGTTAAGTATATAATTGACTGCATTTGTAGCAAGATATTTGAATGTTTATAATGAACGAATTACCCAAATGTAAGTCATTATTTTCTGATAGTTTTCAATGTCTGCTGAAAAAAAGTCGTTTAAAGGGATACTTCAGGATTTAGCAATAAGCTTTGTATTAGTAGAAAACCGGTAGTATTTTCGAATTACAGTGCTGTCCACCATCATATCCCCCTGAGACGAAAGATTTATGTATTTTTTGTTTCGAAAAAATCCTCCGATGAGACAATAATCATCATTTTACGTCATCGGAGGATTTTTTGGCCAGGGGCTAAAGACTACAGTCAGTAGTCGGGTCTGTCCCGCATGTTCTCATCCCGCCCATAGAGGGCGATCTCACTCACAGAATGAACACATAGTGTCAGCCATCTTTTTTTGGAAGCTAAGCTAGGCTAAGCTCTTGTTTTGTGGAGAAAGCCGAGTAGTAGGGGTTTCCATCCTCTTTTTCACGGACATATCCAGGATTCAGCTTTTGCTTTTTGCCGTCGCCATTCGTTGTTTACATATACAGCTTTTGTTTCAATCAGATTGGTGAATCTGAATGTCGTGTTTACACAAACGCTAAACAAGTGAACGGTTGATTTGTGTTTTCACATTGCTAAGAAAGTTCCCGCTCCTCTGAGAGATACGAGACCGGTGCGTCTCATCGGTAATCACGCCACCGGCCTCGCGCCGTTCTCCCGCAGCCCTCACTCGCCACAGTAAACATGATGAATGGCGACTGTAGAACACAAAAGCCGAATCACGGACATTTTGGGAGATCTCGAAACACATTTTCGGACAGACTCATTGTGGAGACGCACTAGTAGCCTAGACTTGTTGTTTAACTACTGCGCTCTGTTACTTGTAGGCGTGGCTTCGTAGGGCAGAGAAGCAAGTGCATTCTGGGAGTTGTTGTCTTTCATCCACATATGCCAAAAATACATTTTCTGGCTTTTCTCAGTTTAGAAAGCTTCAAATCCAAAAATTATTTTGCATTTCTTCTACATAAATTACCCATTTTAAATACACAACCATCTTTCCACATGTGAAGTATCCCTTTAAATAGGTTAAGCCTCCTAGTTTACTTGTTTAAGGCCCGGTTCCACAGACAGGACTTAGATTAAGCCAGGATTAGGACATGTAGGTAGCTTTCATAATTGTGCCTTAGAAAAAAAAACATTACCGGTGTGAATCTTAAGACAAAACAATGGCACTGACATATTTTAAGATGACTAATAGGGTTGTGTATCGTTTGAATTTGAACGATTCTGATTCCGATTCCTTGTCTCGATTCCGGTTCCCAATGATTCTCGATTCCGATTCTTTCAAGAGGCAGGGTCAAAAAAGTTTAGCTAACCTTGCAAACCAACGGTCTTTCTGAAGGAAATATTCCTTTCTAAAGGGAAATACTCTGCATTTTTTGCCGAGATTTTGTTAATTTTAGAAAAGTGAAGCCACACTTTGGACCGCCGACGTAAGCTACTCATGTTCGACTCGCGCGGTTATGCCAACACTTCCTGTAGACGCTTCTTCGTTGGTGTTGTTCTGCAGTTTCTTCTTCTGGTCGGCGGACTGTGAATATCGAAACTAGGAATCGAAATTTTAACTTTTGAACGATTCCGGGAAAAACGAAAAGCTAGTCCCGGTTCCAATCGATACTCGATTCTCGATACCCAACCCTAATGACTAAAAAGATAAAAGTTTCCTAAATGTCGTTCTTTTCCAGGCATAAGTTAAAGCAAGCCTTAAACAAAAATCAGAAATTGTCAAACAAGTCATATATAGACTGCTTCTGTAAACAGTGCTGTCATGTGGAAAAGAGCTGCCTAGACATTATTTTGTATATAAATAACAGCATTCGGGTTTGGAATAACATGAGGCTGAGTTTTTAATGGAATAGTTTTCTCTTTTTTTTTGCTTGAGCTACTTCTTTAAGATTTCTTAATCAGTACTCTAGACTTTCTCGGTGGCTAGCTCAGCTAAAACGCATTGAACTATAAACTTCTGCAACATCCATTTGTAGTGATGATAAACCGACTGTGCATGTTTGTGGTAGCATGTGGTTTTCTGCATACATGCGATAAGGCCTGTACAAATTGCATTTTTTCCTGTTTTAATGCATGCTCTCTGTGACAGTGCATCTCCCTGGCCTCTCTGGCTCCAGTGTGCTTGCTTGTCTGTTTCTATTGATTATCCCGTGATCGATGCACAGGAACCGCTGAAATATTTCCACAATTGGCTGCAATTACGTGAGTGCATTAATCACATACTGTATGCGAGCAGATACAAGCTGGTAATGACTGAGATATGAACTCAGGCTTGTCAACAACAGTGGAAGAATTTGCATTAGCGAATGACCCAGAACTGTAGCACGATTATTTCATCTCAACTCGCTTTAGGAAAACATAACCCTCGCAATCATTTACAACAGGCACGAGACTTTATACTAAACTCGGACAGATTTGAATTGAATTGAAAGTCAGCAGTGTTGTGCACGCTTGAACCAGTTTGTGCATGCTATTCAAAAGAAAAATGTTTTCAGAATTTATTAACAATTTCCACACACTGTAATCTGTTCTGCTGACTCAACCATGGTCGTCCAATCTTGCGTGCATTCTTGGAAAGTAAAACATCACTTTGTTTACTTTTCTAGAATTTGTCTGAATTGGATATTATTCAGAATTCAGAATAGGATATTATTTAAGATTTTTTAAGATTTAAGATTTTTTAAGATTTAAGATTTTTTTCAAAAATCTTAAATATTATCCTAAATTATTTCCTGATGAATTCTGGAAAAGTAAATAAAGCAGTGAGCAGGAAATAATTTAGGATAATATTTAAGATTTTTTAAGATTTAAGAATTTTTAAGATTTAAGATTTTTTTTTTAAGATTTAAGATTTTTTTTCAAAAATCTTAAATATTATCCTAAATTATTTCCTGATGAATTCTGGAAAAGTAAATAAAGCAGTGAGCAGGAAATAATTTAGGATGATATTTAAGATTTTTTAAGATTTAAGATTTTTTTAAATTTAAGATTTTTTTTTTTTAAGATTTAAGATTTTTTTCAAAAATCTTAAATGTTATCCTAAATTATTTCCTGATGAATTCTGGAAAAGTATATAAAGCAGTGAGTAGGAAATAATTTAGGATAATATTTAAGATTTTTTAAAATTTAAGATTTTTTTAAAATTTAAGATTTTTTAAAATTTAAGATTTTTTTTTTAAGATTTAATATTTTTTTCAAAAATCTTACATATTATCCTAAATTATTTCCTGATGAATTCTGGAAAAGTATATAAAGCAGTGAGCAGGAAATAATTTAGGATAATATTTAAGATTTTTTAAGATTTAAGTTTTTTTTTCAAAAATCTTAAATATTATCCTAAATTATTTCCTGATGAATTCTGGAAAAGTAAATAAAGCAGTGAGCAGTGTTGTGCACGTTCAACCAGTTTGTGCATGCTATTCAAAAGAAAATAAAAAATGTTTTCAGAATTTATTAACAATTTCCACCCACTGTAATCTGTTCTGCTGACTTAACCAAGGTCGTCCAATCTTGCGTGCATTCTTGGAAAGTAAAACATCACTTTGTTTACTTTTCCAGAATTCGTCAGGAAATAATTTAGGATAATATTTAAGATTTTTTGACATTATTTTTTTTAACAGGAATGTAGTGTGAAACAGTTTTTTTTTATGTATATGTGACGTTTGAAGGCGCATCAGGACTGCAGATTAAGGGGTCATTGGGTCAGGGCTGCTTCATGACCATTCGCTGCTGTCCTTGGGGTTATAATGAGTTTACAATGAGTGTGTGTCTCAGTGACTGTAGAAACGAGCCTTTCAGATGAAAAATCCTCTCTCCCGTTCCTTGTTTTATGGAGCGAGTGAGAGCCGAGGAAGGCAAATGACTGACAAACAACTAACCAGTATTGCGCTGCACTCCACTTGTAGGTGTAATCATGCAATGATCTAAACACAAGAAGCAAAACTAATATTGTTAATTAGTTTATAAGTAGGTAATATTGCACATATGAGGAAATGGCACCACTGGATATATTATTTAATTGGTCACAGCTGCATATCAGTTATGTACGGTTTGAAACGTGACTTATCTTATCTCATTTCATGTAGTCAACGATTAATACACTCTGATTTAATTTATTATTATAATTATCGCAATAGTTCTTTCACTGAGTTTTTAGTTTGCTGAACTGTAAGTAATATAATAAAGGAGTAGTTCACTTTGAAAAAACAAAACAAAAAACTTTCGCTGATAATTTACTCACCCACATGTCATCCAAGATGTCCACCTCTTTCTTTCTTCAGTCGAAAAGAAATTAAGGTTTTTGATGAACAATGATGAACATTCTCCATATAATGGACTTCATTGGGAACTTAACCGTTCAAGGTCCAAATGAGAGTTTCAGTGCAAACTGTTCAAAGCGCTTTAAACAATTCCAGACGATGAATAAGGGTCTTATCTAGGACCTTTCGAGTCATGACTCGCAAAAAGATTCGTTCATTTTGATGAACGAGTTTGAACTGGAGAGTCACGGACGCTCATCACAGAACACAGCAAGGTGTTTATTATTTATTTTTGAAATGACCAATCGTTTCGCAAGATAAGACCCTTATTCATCGTCTAGTGTCGTTTAAAGCCCTTTGAAGCTGCACTGAAACTCTCATTTGGACCTTGAACTGTTTGGTTCCCATTGAAGTCCATTATATGGAGAACTGTAAAAAAAACCCCAATATATTCAAGATTTGTTATCACAATATTTTTTCTTTTGTCAAATTAACTTAAACAATTTATTTAGTTCAGATAACTCATTATTTTGAGTTTCTGATGATTAAATCAATCTCCTTCGTTGTATTAACTCACTTTTTCCCGTTCAATCAACTTCAATTTTTAAGGCAACCAGGTTACTTAATTTTTTAAGTTAAAACAACAATATTTTTTAAGGTGTGGAATGTTTTCATCAAAAGCCTTATTTCTTTTCGACTGAAGAAAGAAAGACATGGATATCTCGGAAAAAAAATCACTGAAAAAATCACTTAAGATCACTGATTTTAAAAGAAAGAATATCAGCTGACAAGAATTCAAGGTTTTTCGTATTTCGATTATTTTAACAGAATGCAATTTATCCAATTAGATTTCAGAGCACAGCCATCTTATTTTATTAGGGTCTTGTCTTACAACGGCTATATTTTAAAGGTCTCGTTCCACACAGATATTCTTGTAAACAAGTTAATTTTCCGATCAATAAACGTTAGACATAAGCTGCTACGCGGGTTTATATCACCTCTAAAGGAGTCTGCTCATCCATTCAGACAAATCCTTTTGATTGTTTTACCAAAATGTCGCGGTTTGATTTATTTCAGCTGGCTGTCAGAATGAGTCATTGTCAAAATCGCTCTTATTCGTGATCAGATTTTACATTTTAGCATCAGTTCCAGTAATAGAAACTCCTTTATAGCGACTAACAGTTGACCTCCATCGATTAAAGCGCCGTCAGTGTGAACGGGCCATAAGACACGCAGAGGAAAAAAAGATAAAGGTCAGGTGTTTGTTTGTCAACCGCTGTAAGAGCATAAAACCAAGTGTGCTCAGTGTGATGCAGAGTCTGTGTGTGAACGTGGATGCTGTCGAGGCGATCGATATCATACGGAGAAAGACAAGGGAAGACCCAGGAAAAGGAGACTTCGATGGGCTATAAATCGCTGGTCACACACACAATGGATAAATCATTTGCACGAGAGCAATGAGCGGTGTGTCGATAGAATTAGTCTCGCGCATGTGCCGGTCACAGATTCACGAGCCCAGATAAATTCACCTGATGCAAGCGTGGAGTTTAAAAGAGGCGTCTGCATGGACAGTGATGGGGTATTGATCATGTGCTCGGCAGTGCATGTGTATTTCCATAGATCTTGTTGTTATGTGACCCGGCGAAAGGCCCCGTGATTAGTTTTTGTGCTGAATATGGATCTGTGCCTTTAAAAAGATGAACTGAAGTATGTCAGATTGGGGGAATGTCACGAAACATGCCAAGAACATGTCACCCAAACACCCAACATTTTGGTTCAGAAATTACGAATTATGAATACTTAGCCACACCCAATTTATATATGTATAAATAAATAAATAAATAAAAAGAAACAGTCCTATTGCTATAAAACAAGGGGAAAATAAAACATATTTGTAAGATATTTACGCATCATGACAATATTTGTTAATGTATTAATGATATTGAACATTAAAACTGCAGTGTATATATTATATTTTTGCTGAAACGCAGTAATACATGAAAACAACAACAGTAATAATAATAATAATGGACTTTTAATAATACAAAATAAATTAAGTATATTTTGATGAAGATACATATCAAGAACATGTCTGGATCACCCAAACACCCACCATTTTGATGAAGAAATTAAGATTTTTTTTTTTGTTTATTCTATGACATTAGTTTTGTGAATACTAAGCGCATTTATATATATAAATCGATTAATCGCGATTAATTGCATCCAAAATAAAAGTTTGTGTTCACATAATATATGTGGGTGCACTGTGTATAATTATCTTGGATATATATAAATACACACACACATGCATGTATATTTAAGGAAAAAATATGATATATATATATATATATATATATATATATATATATATATATAATATTTATATTTACATATCATATAAATATATATAATTCTATATATATACATGAAAATATTTCTTAAATATATACAAGCATGTGTGTGTATTTATATATATATATATATATATATATATATATATATATATATATATATATATATATATATATATATTAAATAATTATACAAAGTGTACCCACATATAATATGTAAACACAAACTTTTATTTTGGATGCGATTAATCGCGATTAATCGTTTGACTTTTTTTTTGCTGGAATGCAGTAATAAATGACAACAATAATAATAACAACTTTTAATAATAAAAAATAAATAACATAAAATAAATAAGTATATTTTGATGAATACATTAAGAATATTTTTGGTTTATTTTATGACAGTTTGATGAATACTAAGCACATTTTAACACCCGAATTAATGTGAAACTCAAACTTTTAAAAAATTCAAAACTTTTTTGTAAAACTCAAACATTTTTGGAAGATATTTACTCATCATATCAATATTTATTCATGTATTAACAATAAAAAACGACAAAACTGCATTGTATATATTATATTTTCAGATTGTTTTTAAATTCAAAATATAATTTCTTATTTGTCTCCCTTTGATTGAGTTGAAACGTGTTTGCATGAGATTCACCCTGTTGGATTAATGTGTTAAGAGAGTTTTTCAGATAGATCAGGCATGGACCTCCATATTGCTGAGTAATCTGGTGTTAAAAACAGATACTGCTGACACAATGGCCGCTTCTACCTGAAGCACTTTTCCAGGGTTGCACCTGTTTGCGTCATCCGCTGATAGCCTTAAAATGTCTTCCAGTGACCACACACTTAGTAAGAGTCTAGACAGCAATTATATTTACTCTGGCCTAGTTTTCACATTATAGAGTGTGTGCTCCTCCAGATCCTTACCTTTGATTAGTTTGCCTCAAAATACATTAGCGAAACAGAGGTCATGCACTTTGTCTGCAGTTAGGATATACATATACATGCATACATATATATATATATATACAGTGGTGTGAATAAGTTTTGGCACCCATGCTAAAGTTGCCTAAAAAGAGGAATAAAAAAAATCATCTTTTGGATATTGATCTTAATGCCTTGATTAGAAAAATGAGGAAAACTCCAACCTTTAAGGACACAAATTTTCTTTGTGAATGAATAATGTATCATAAATAAATAAATGTTTTTCCTTAAAATACAGGGTGCATAAGTCATTGCCCCACTATGTTAAATTCCCATAGAGTCAGGCAGATTTTTATTTTTAAAAGCCAGTTATTTCATGGAACCAGGATAATATGGATCCTGATAAAGTCCCCTTGGCCTTTGGAATTAAAATATCCCCACATCATCACACACCATTCACCATGCCTTGAGATTGGCATGGGGCACTTTCCATAAGATCATCTTTCAATGCAAATCAAAACAGCTATTAGGCTAACTGAAGTAAAACCATGCCAATCCGTATTTAAAGGAACAAAAAAAAAACATTTATTTATTTATTTATGATACATTATTCATTCACAAAGAAAATATTGTGTCCTTAACGGTTGGAGTTTTCCTCATTTTTCTAATTAAGGCATTAAGATCAATATCCAAAAGATGATATTTTATTCCTCTTTTTAGGCAACTTTAGCATGGGGGCCAAAACTTATTCACACCATAGACTGTAAAAAAAGATGGACGACGCCCCCTCGCTCTTTTCCATCAGAGAGAACTGAGGCCGCCAGTGTCTCGATATGGCGCTGACATCTCGAAATTGAGTCTGCGCACTTGCGTGTTTGGGGACCAGTCATGCGCAGTCGTGAGCAGGAAGTAAGGCCGCGAAATCAAGGCCCCGCCCTCATTCTGGCTGAATCAAACGCAAGCACACGCCCCGCACTTTCATTAAGTTGCCTCTGTCTGCTTCGTTCCTGTCCAATGATGTCTGCCGATTGCAGAACCTTGTTAAAATAAGGTAAATACAACTACTAACCACATAATCAACATTATTAAAAAACGTTCGCTGGTGCTTCAGTGACTACCTCGCACAGAGAACCTGTCAATCACAGCTGTCAATCATGATGTCAGAGCACCGTTATTTTATCATCACTTAACTAACTAAAAACAAACTTATTTTAAAAACGAACACTTGAAATTACATAAACGCGATATAAACGACAGTAAATGACAGAAACTATCTTTGGAAAAAGTATATGTGAAGTGTAATTTAATTGTTTAGTTGGTCTCGCGTCCCATTGAATAACATGGGGGAGGCGGGGATTATGAGCTATACTAGGACCAGTCACAGGGGGGCGATCGAGACGTTTTGGCTTCACTTTTGAGGGCTGGTGCGGCACGCTTGATTCACACTACGGTATATATATATATATATATATATATATGAAGAGTTCAGATGCAAAAGCCTCTAAGTGCCATTTGAAATTTTCTTCTAAAATGATCATTTTTATCAAGCTTGTGTATTTAATTTCAGTAATTTCACTTAAATGGCAATGAAGATTACCTATTAATTGTCATTTAAGTGAAATTACTGAACTTTAATATACAAGCTTGATAAAAATGATCATTTTAGAAGAAAATTTCAAATGGCATTTAGAGGCTTTTGCATCTGATCTCTTCATATATATATATATATATATATATATATATATTTGTGTGTGTGTGTGTTTTTAGATGAACTCTCGCTTTATGTTGAATTGGCAAGTGAAGCATTAGTAGTATTGTGAGGCTCTTGCATTCTTTGTACTCATCTTTAGAGAGAGAGAAAAAAGACAATGAGATCTACTATAGCAAGAATGTGGAAGAAAAGAAAAAAAAAATAAGTAACAACAAAACTACGCTCTACATGTTTATGCCTCCGGGATATGTTATGCAGAGACTTGGCACTGAATATCTTGACACTGAATCCGGGAACGTTGTAGTGAATCTGGGCCGCGGCTTATTTTGCTACCGTATCTTTGGCTCAAACACAATAATATGTAATTCATCATAATAAGATCTCCCGCACAGATGTTGCGGGTTTATGACGGCGCGAGGTTGCCCGTGCTCGGATTATCTCCCGCGTTTGAATTAGGCATTCTTTTCCCTTCAGAGATTTTCTAATATTCCCTTATTGTTTAATCACGATTATACGGCGCGGATCACGCGGCGGCTTATTATTCAGACAGGGAGATTTGAGCGCGCTCGTTTTATTTGTTGTTCCGTGGCCTTCTCCCGTTCAGGATGACCTCTGCAGCTGCTCCGAGGGCCAGGATTGATATAATCTCCAGGAGGGCCGCTGAGGGAAACGGAGCGGATGAATGCGTCGCAGTCTTTCCCGATAACTTCTCAGCGTGCGGCGGCGACGGCCCAAGCCTCTCTAACCTGGAGTTTGCACGAGGCCGCTTGCATCAGCTCTCCCCCACAATCTCGGTCTCTCGCTGCCTACAAATTTGTGCTGGAACGAAAATGAAACTTAATTATACTAGCTTATTAATATTTTGGCTTGGCGCGCTTTGTCACAAGCGCCGAAACATGGAATTAGCGTGGGTTCGCTAGGCTTTCTTGGAGTTCTTTTCCTCTCACGCTGCGTGTTTCTCTTCCCACCCCCTCCCCCAACCGAACGCTGGCCCCTGACTGATTAAAAGTGACAAAACACAGCGCGTTTGAAGTGACTGTTGGCCTTCTCTGTTGTGCATTTTTGAAGAAGCTCGTCATTGACACCGCCGCCCCTGTTTTCTGCTGCTACGTGAACCAAGCACCACTTCTGTCTCCTGCTTTCTCTCCCGTCAGGCGTTACGTGACCCAGATCCAGACCCCGGGTCTCCGCTATCTTCACCACTTCAGCGTAAACACGATTATTTATTCAACGTTGCTTGTGGAAAAAAAAAAAATGCTCACGCACATTTGCTGTTGTTTACCACAGTGGATGATTGAAACAATATTGGTTCATTTTATTTAATGCCTGAGGTGACCCACTGACGCTCGTCACGCCGGTTCAAAGGCTTTTTCTCTTACACTCAAAGACTTCCTCGTTTCTTGCGAGTCTCTGATCGTTTCCCCTGTTGGTTGTTATAAAGGTGTGTTAAATTAGAAGCGACTGAGGGTTGAAAGAATCGACGTCTAGCTTTATACGGTCATCTCGCGGAACCACCCGGCATCATACTTCTTTCGCAGTGGACGTTCAGATGAAGTATAGATCACCCACGTTTAGCCCATAGGCAGAGAGAGAGAGAGAGAGAGAGAGATAAACAGCTTGTTTGTTGTAAGCTACTATGATCTGAATGACACTAGAAATCTGTTGAATAAAAATAGAAAAATGATGGTATTGAATGAAATGAGAAGAGTAGTCTGTTCAGACATGCTCTCAGATTTACACTTGTAGCATATATATTGACTAGGGGTGTAACGATACACAAAACGATTCGGTTTTCCCATGGTTTTAACGTTTCGGTTTGGTTAGGTTCGGTTTAGAAAGCTAAAATTGCTTTTCAGACCCGGCGCCAGACACAAATTCACGGAGGGGCATTACATTTTTTTAGGGGGGCACAAGATACACCTAATTGCATAATAACATTAAACGATATGACTGATTATGAATTGAATATGTGTGTGATAGATGTTACAATGATAATGATCGATAGTATAAACGACAACTTACCAACTTGTAACGAAAGTTACAGTAGCCTATTGATAAATAAAAGTATAAATAAAAGTGCAAACAAGCAAGGACTGGTGGTTGGTCGACTCCCGCGGGGCTATAGCCTAACATTTACGACTAGACTTGATGGTCGAGTGCGGGCGCGGGTGGTAATGGCGAGACTCGGGAGAATAAAATTATTCGTGGGACTCCCTATCTAAATAAAACATCCAAAACAAATGCATTGTTATTCATCTATTGCACAACAGCAATAAAAAAGAACATCTAAACAAAATAACGGTTTACAGTCGGAAGCATAAGTGGATGTTCTCCTTTTAACGTGTTTTTGCAGCGTTGTGCAATTTAGCCAATCACAGACATATGTGTTGATTTCTAAAACGCAATGGCCAATCAGAGGCATTTCAGATAAAATCCACTCAAATTGAACTCGGAGTTTTTGTACAGTGCTGAATTCTGCTTGTTGCATAATAAAAGACTTTGATCGCGATGAAATGAGATGAGTAGAGTTAAACGTTGGACTCGGAGTTTTTGTACAGTGCGGAATTCTGCATGTTGCATCAGAGTTTGATCGCGATGAAATGAGATATGAGACGTGACGTAGAGTTGATGAGGGAGACATGATCGTCCAGGTCGGGCACTAGTGTCTCACAGGGCGGACCAGGCCCCCCAATGCCCCCCCATGGCGCCGGGACTGAACTCTTTTAGTTTATTCTTAGCTAAAAACACTTAGTTCTTTCAAAAATATATGTGCTCATTAATGTATATTTACTTCGTTCAAGTAATAAAGTATTCTCGTGAGTGTGAAAATACATACGGGTAAGGGGTTCTAATGTCGGTCACCATGTTGCCCCTCCATCTTGAAAGTACATTAGCCAAAGAGGGACATACCCGTTAACTCAAGCTTCGCCTTTCGCGTTTACGTTCGAGTTAACACTCATGGACGAGGTCGAACTGGAAGCCATGTTAATCTTGGACTACATTGGCCACCGTAGGAGTTAAAACGAAATCAGAATTGAGTGGAACACATTGTATGAAAACATGTAAACTGAACATAAGGCAGTTTTTGCATTAACTTGTGTTTTTACTCTATTTGTTATTGAAATGTAATAATTTGTGTTCGGTACGCAATGAGAGTATCGCGATTCGAATCGTGAGTTCTGTATCGCGGTTTTTCGGTTCGGTTCGAATATCGTTACACCCCTAATATCGACTGGCACTTTCACCATCTGATTTCAGTCAAGAAAATATGTTTTCCGAGAAAACCTTTTGTAAATACCAACACAAAATTGACCACATTTACTTTTTTCATACATGTTTCGGGCCTTAGACTGCATGATGTAACTACCACTCCTCTCCATTCTCTCCATCGAATCAATTCCCGATGGATAAAATCAAGTCTTGCCCTACAGGCTTTTATTGTTTTAATTGCTTCACGTTGGCATTTAATATCCCAGTATTATTTATTCATGTATTTATTTTACACATGGCAGCATTAAGGTTTAGGCTTAAAATAATACTGGGATATTAAATGCCAACGTGAAACGCCTATTCGATGGATGGATAAATAGATAGATAGAAAATCATTTCAGGGGTGCAACAAAGGGGAAGATTATTAAATAGCAACTTTGAGAGGTTTGTTTCTCACAGGATGCTAATGTATAGCTTCATAAGACTTATTGATCAATTTGGGGGTTTTGAGCTTATGGATTTACTTTAGTATAGGATATACATGTGTGAATACTGTATTCATGGAAAATGAACAACATACTGGGTTGGAATGATGTGAAGTTGAGTTACTTATAATAACATAATTTTATTTTGGGTGAACTATTCTTTTAGACGGATCTTGCTACTCTTTTGCATTTGCGGAAGGACAGAGATACCAGCCCACACCTCTAAAACCTATTCGCCCGTTTTTTTTGTTTGTTTTTTTTTCCGTTTCTTAACCCGGCATTATAACACACATCAAACATGGAGTAAGAGCTGTCATGAAACGGCGAGAGCATCATTCTGTCCGGATGTACAAGAACCGAGGAACCGCTGCACTACAGATAGAAGGAAGACCTATTAGAGGCACACATCTCTGACTTCCTGCTATTCCCTCCGGGCCTGCAGATAATAATAGTTTCTTGCCACTGTTTTATTTTATTTTTTTCAAAGAGGTGAAATGTAGTGTTCTGTTTGCTTGTATCCTCCTTACTTTGTTGTTCTTTTACACGTCTCTCTCCTCATCCAGCCAGTTTTCTTGTGTTTTTTTGTTCATCCTCCGTCTGTCCTTTCACTGTCTAAGCTGTCTTTGTAAGAATAGCAGAAGCTCTTGAAGGTTTGATTAGTGAGACGGGTGCACTGATTTAAATCAGAGAGCGAGAGAGCAGGAGGACGAGGAGGAGGGGGGGGGGGGGCTTCCTCATCAGCCCCTTTTGTGTGGAGAAAAGGGACTTTAATTACTCCTTGCACCAGTTTCATTAAATATCTCATTCCTGATGTAAATGTTTGTGTGGGAGCCCGAGTGCTAAACGACAGAAAGTAGGGGAGACAGAGTGAGATGGATGGAGAAAAAGGAGAGCCAGAGAGAGGGCGGTTGGGTTTGCACTTTGCAGAGTAGGCTGATTTACAGAAAAAACGGGGCTAGTTGTCACAATAGGAGAGAGTGAGTCAAAATGTATGCAGACATCTTCAACATTTCTCACATTATCAGTTTATTCGCCAATACAATATTATCACATCAGTTGATATTTCACTGGTTTTGGCTGTCCTTCTGTTAGACTGTCTCACAAATGAATTAGATTGAATAGCTGTTGCCGTCTGCTGTTAAATTTAAGTACACAATCAGATAATACCAATTTAGCTCAAGCAATGCTTCATTTTGTTCAGTCTGTGGTGTAAAAAAAGGTCCCATTAGCAATTAAAGAGAAAAACACTTCAGCCAAACATGGTCAGGTTAAACTGACTAAATAATTTTTCGCCCCAAATTGTTACATTTCACTGGGGCTGGATAATAAATATCCAATAAATATATAATTAATAAATATATTATATATTTATTTATATAATAAATATAAATAAACCCCTATAGGGCTGGGTAATAAATATCGATTTCTCTATATTAAACGATTCTCATTTTTACGAACCGATTATCGATTCTTAAATCTCAAGAATCGATTAGTCATCCTGTTTCATTTGAATGAATGGAACGTATCGCGGCTGCGCGCATCCAAAAAAATCGCAATAATCTTTGTCCTTTGTTACTATTGATATGAAACAAAGTCTCAAATATCAAATTACGTCCATTTTCTTTAGAAATTCAAAAACATAAATAACGTTTTGGCGCTGTGGCGTGAGATCGCTCTGGCGTAGCTCAATAGAAGCAGCGGCGCTGATCTCTCTTCCGGCTTAATAATACCAGTTACAGTGCCAAATAAACATGAATGAGCATCTGAAAGTGTGTTAAAAGATAGAGTACAACTTATCGAAATCCGTATCATGTCACATTGATTCGCTCAATCAGCGTTTCAACCGTCAGTTAAACAGCTTGTAATCATGTATCGTCATATTTACCTCAGAAAACCCACATAAACTCGTTAGTCAGCTAAGAATAACTCTAGAGAGGAGCATTTTGCTAAATTTATACACCATATTATGGTACATATGCATTATAATCTTAATGTTCTTCAATATTTAATGCATATTTGAATAAATCTGGCAAGTTTTTATGACAGCCACCATTTAAATGTTTATATTTCATATAATCTTCTTATTATAAAAATAAATAAAAGTGTAATTTAAGTGTTTGTATAGCTACAAAACAGTTCATTATTACCTTCATATTAGGTCAATGAAGCCTATAGGCTACAACTAGACTCCCATAGTTTACAGCATTAGTTAAGAGATTCGATTTCCTTGAGAAAATTTGCCGTTTATTGTAACTGATATCCAAAATAATCGATATTGAATCGGAATCGAAATCGAATCGAATTGCAAGCTTGTGAATCGAAATCGAATCGAATTGTGAAATTTCTATCAATACCCAGCCCTACTGGTCCTATAGTCGTACTATTGAGGCGTGTTGTCACAATTTATTTTGTTTCAGCCAAGACTATTAAATTGACTTGGAAAACTCTGGTATTCTAACTGCATCATAAAAGCACATGCACATTGAGTCTTGCATTTGCATGCGCACCTATAAGCTGATCCCTGAGCTGTTAAAATTTCATGGACACATCTGTGGTCAAACATTCTGCTTTGTCCAGAATCCATTGCCTCATTTTTTTTTTTTACAGACGTCTGTCACACGATTAGACACATCTAGCCTCTTTGATCAGAAAGCCCGTATACGGCAGAGTCGTGTTCTCCGGAGAGAAGAGGCTAAATCGGCTTTCGTGAGCCGAGGATGACGCGGGTCCCCAGGGATCATCGGCAGATCCCTCAAATTGATAATCACCATTCCTCATTACCGCAACTTCCTGCGCTTTACTCGCCACTTCATTTCCTAATTACTTGATTATATATCTAAGATGATTCATTAACGATCTGAGCTTGGTTTTGCAAATAGTTTACACCAGTCATTAATTACCCTGGGCTTTTATAATGAGAGTTAGATTCTGACTCTGATTCTCTGTCTCGAGTGCTCCTCTGCTGAAAGCTCACCTCATTTTGGGTGAAGATTGGATTCATTATCCAGCAGAGCCTCTTGACTTCCAGTTTGCTAATGTTAGTGTTGGAGCTGAAGTCGATTTGAGCCAACATTACTGTTGTTTAAACATATAGAGAAATATGCTTCATTTGGAGTGGTTAACTGCTTCATTTATGGTAAACATTGCTTCTTGGCTGAAATTCTGGGCATCCTTTAGTGATGTATGGTATCTATTTATGAAAATAGTTTAATTCCCAGGGAAGTTAACGCGATAAACGTGGCAATTGCATAATGGAACATTGCAATATCGTCATGCAACATTGACATTCGTAGATGGTTTGGTCAAAGCCTCAATTTGGTAAAATGCTGGATTTGATTCTACCTCACATTGAACTACTTTTAATTTTGCTATTCTAGTGGGTATTGGATAAAAAATAATAGCGCTTTATAAAACGTGCATGCTTTCATCGTGAACTACGGCCTTGAGATTGTTGAGCTTCACCATTCATTGTAGTTAATAATGACAAATCTTCTAAGAAAACACTGAGTATTTCAATGGACTTTGTTAAAGCAGCTTGAAAATTAATTAGAGCTTTTGTCCCTAAGGAAATTTAGCCTTTTCACTTCAGTCTTCGCTCAGAACTCCAATCCAACACGAAGAATGAGAGGTTTGTTCTTTCACGCAGACATATTGGGGAGCTGCAAAAAGAAAACTTACTTTGCCAACAGTATAACTTTTAACAAAAAAAGTAGCTCTGTAAGTCTATAGCACCACCAGCTATAAGCTTACCTGTATGGAATCGGCTTACTTTTTCACTT
This sequence comes from Cyprinella venusta, assembly GCA_038021265.1. Classification (NCBI taxonomy): domain Eukaryota; kingdom Metazoa; phylum Chordata; class Actinopteri; order Cypriniformes; family Leuciscidae; genus Cyprinella; species Cyprinella venusta. Next base: position 4,205,086 of record CM075868.1, read on the forward strand.
TTTCAGCTCTGATTGTAGGCGGAGAAAACTGCACTGGGGATAGAGAAATGCGTTATAGGAACTGAGAGTCCTACACTGCTGAAAGCAATGTCAAATCACTCAAAATATTCACACAGGTGAATGACGGGAGTTTGTATTGTATGGAAATATTGTATTTGGATGCAGGCCTAGTTATTGTTATCAAATAACATCGATTGCACAGAAATGCAAACACTTTTGAATTAGTCTCATTTGCAATGTAAGGAGGTGTGTTATACTTTTATGACCTCAATAATCTTTGGTGACGTGATATATAAACACTATCTCACGTCTAATTCATACTAATTCGTACGACCTCACTCGTACGAATTCTTACGATTTGTGTAAACCCGGTTAGGTTTAGGGGCGGGGTAAGGGGTAGGTCATTCGTACGAATTCATACGAATTGGCCAATTCGTAAAATATGTACGATTTAGCAAAATCGTACTAATTCGTACGAGTGAGGTCGTATGAATTGTTACGAATTAGCCACTTTTTAATCATTCGTCAAATTCGTACGACTTGGTCGTGAGATCGGGTTGGATATATTGGCAATTATGTTTGCGTTTTGCCGATCGCGCTTTCTGACCGTCATTTGACCGCTGTGCTCACGTCTTTTGCAGCATCTTGTGGATTACGCCGTCATAAAGTAAAAATAAAAAGTTGAGAAAAGGTCTAGAAAAGGTTTTATCAGATATTACCTACCTGTGTCTTTGCTCATATGAAAATCTAACTTGAAAGTAGGGTTTGTGTTTTTCAGCAATAGAAAAAAATATCTATAGAAGGTAAAATTCCATATACTGTAAGTACGTTTGCAGGTGTTTTTTTTTTTTTTTACTTGTTACTTGTGCATATTTTGTTATTTTTTTTCCAGTATCTAAATATTCCTAAGAATTATTGACGATTATTAATTGTTTCTGGCACTATATGGGCCAACAAAAAGCCGTTATCGTTTTTGCCCTGAAATATTGCATGCTAAAGTAGCTTAAAGGGATACTCCACTTTTTTTTTGGGAAATAGGCTCATTTTACAACTTCCCCAGAGTTAAACAGTTGGGTTTTCGAATCCATTCAGACCGTTTCTGGTCTCATTGACTTCCATAGTATATTTTTTTTCCTACTATGGAAGTCATTGAGACCAGAAACTGTCTGGTTACTGATATTCTTCTAAATATCAGAAAATCATCTGAATGGATTCGAAAACGGTAAAACCCAACTGTTTAACTCTGGGGGAGTGGTAAAATGAGCCTATTTCCAAAAAAAGTGGAGTATCCCTTTAAATGGTTGAATGCCAATGTCACTAAAATCAAAAATGTGGATAAAGACCATGATGGTCATATACATCTCCGTCTTTGTTTGTTTTTTCAGGAGCACGTTTTAACCTCAAGGGAACCAATCAATAATGTAGACATGAACCTTGAATTGCCCCGTCACATCCATCATAATTGAACTTTTTAGCTGATGGAAAATGCATTACTATCAGTTTAGATTTATTTGTGCAGGTTTCTCCAGTCTGAGAGCAGCGTCTTGTGTGGACATACGCTCCACGGGGACCACAGAGGCTGTTTACAGCTAGCAAGTGTCGTTTCCTATCCGTCTCCTTCACTGCCGTACTGAGGTTAAGTCGCAGGATAATTTTTTTTATAATTCACCTCAATCTCAGCGGAGGGTCTGGAGTGGAGGAGGTCATTTCAATGTGGATAGGTCACTCGTGTTCATTATCTTTAAACCTTAACCGTCTTCCTGTTAATGCAGATACTAGTCAAGCTGCCAGGTTTTTGTTTTCAGATCGTCCACTGAATGATGACATGCATCTACAACATTTTTTTTTTTTTTAGAGAGAGAGAGAGAAAAGGAAACTGCAAGTGTGCCATTGCCAATTAAATTATAAGCATGTGAATATGAATACATGAATGAAAAATTGTGAGATATAAAGTTCTGTCGCGAAACCCTTGATAGCTGATGGGTCCTTAAAGGAGTAGTTCACTTTTTCAGTTTGATAATTTACTCGCCCCCATGTCATCCAAGATGTCCATGTCATTCTTTCTTCAGTCAAAAAGAAACTAAGCTTTTTAATGATAACATTCCAGGATTTTTCTCCATATAATGGACTTCATTGGGAACCAAACGGTTCAAGGTCCAAAAGACAGTTTCAGTGCAAACTGCAAACTGTTCAAAGGGCTTTAAACAATTTCAGACGATGAATAAGGGTCTTATCAAGCGAAACGATCGCTCATTTAATAAATAAATAATAAAGATTAAGTGTTATAAGCTCAAATGCTCACCTTGCTCTGTTCTGATACACGTTCGTGACTCTCCAATTCGAACTCGTTTATCAAAATGAACGAATCTTTTCCCAAGTCAACTTGCTCATTTCGTTCATTGAACGAACCAAATGACACGAAAAACGATTCATTCATTTTGATGAACGAGTTCGAACAGGAGAGTCACGAACACGCATCACAGAACAGAGCAAGGCGACCATTTGAGCTTATAAAACTTAAAATTTGTTCTTTTTTTAAGTTGTCATGACAGAAATAAATGAACACGATACAATTTACAATCGTAAGAAATACAAAAACAGTGCAATTTTGAGAAATAGTCCCAATTGTGAGATATTTTGTTAACACTTTATTTTGATGGTCCCTTTTTGAACATTCTGTTGACTAGAAGTAACTTTGCAACTACACACTCTAAAAAAAATTGTTGGTTTAACTTAAAAAAGGAAGTAACCTGGTTGCCTTAAAATTTTAAGTTCATTGAAATGGAAAAATTAAGTTAATACAATGAAAGCGATTGATTTGATCATCAGAAACTCAACATATTATGTTATCTCAACTACATAAATTATTTAAGTTGATTTAACAAAAGAAAAAATGTTGCGATTACAAATCATAAACATATATATTTTTTTTTTTACAGAGCATGTCAACTAACTCTCATACGCCTTATTCACGGCAGCACCATCTTTGATTTTTAATGAGAATGAAAGCGAGGCTGAGAGGGATAGACATACATCTCTTCAATGGGCCGTACTGTTATTTAACGTGTTTTCAGATTGTTCTGTTTATGAAACACTGGAAAAATATCTCTCCAAGAAATTTCAGTTGACAAAAACCTCCCGACAATGTAAGCTGTGAAAAAATCGTCAGTAATTTGAGCTTTATTCAGCTTTTTACAGCGGATGCCATTGGAAACACGGTAAGTCTATCCCTCACAGCCTCACTCTCAAACCTGTCATGGCGCTGCTCTGAATAAGGTCTATTAGAGTATTAGTAGACTGTCTGCTTAATGTCTGCTAACTCATTTAATGTGATGGTCCTCCAACAGACATTATACTGACTATAAGCAACTATGTCATCTTATTCTATCCCTAACCCCACCAGTCTACTAATACGCCACTAACACTCTAGTTATAGTTAGTAGAGATGTAGATGCAACCTTACTTATACTCAACTGAATGTGTAAAAGGGACTAGTCAAATAAAGTGAAGCCAATATTTTATCTTATTTTATTGTATTATGCACATCTGCTTTTGTTCTTTTGTTCTGGTCAACAAGAATGCAGTTCCCACTGATGCACTGGAGCTTTTTTTGTATTATTTAATATCCCCCCCCCCTCTAAACCGAGATTTGCCTCTAATTGTTGATAAAAGCGCTTTCTTATTCTGCATGTTACTCGGGAGGAACCTCGGAGGAAAAGGTCAATATGAATGTTGTGCTGTAATAAATGAGTAAAGTCAATATCACCTGCTGTATTGACCGTTTACACAGATGCCACCTCACCGCCTCCTTTTTCTCCGAACAGGCCAACGTTTTGCCATCATTCCTGTTGAATTAATTGTGGTCTATGGCGTATGTTAAGTTTCTCTGTGCTGCCGAGTTCTTTGTTTTTTCCTGCTGGCGTGCTTTATCTGCTGGAGCAGAGCTGAAAGTTCGGCACCGAGGACACCATTGTGCTTCTGTTTTGTCGGGGAACAGTTCTGTCTCCGCAGTCTGAAACTTCTGCGCTGTGCCGTGATGTAAAATCCTCTGAGACTGTGCGTTGAATACAGCTAAAACCAACTCTATTACCCAGCAGCTTATGGATTTGAATAGTTGAATGCCTAGTAATTACATGCAGAGAGAGGTGTGTGTCCCTGTCCATGAGCGTACGTGTGTGTGTGTGTTGTACTGTGTTCCATTCGAAGGCAAATATGGGATAGTCTTACTTCTATATCTTTCGACCACAAAGGCGTCCTGACATTTGCATGCTGACGTATAAGGAAACAATACTGCAATAGCATTTGTTTTGTAGATTTCTCCTGTAATAATTATCTGTGCCAAACTTTTAAAGCAGTTTATTTGTGGAAACATTGTGTTTATCATTAACTGTGTACATCTCACTGAGAAAGACCTTGCTTTCCACAAGTTGGAAGTCTGTCTCGCAGCACTAATGCATATCTACATGCCTACGTGATCTGTCCATCACCTCAGCATAGCTCAGCCCTGAATCTGTCATTCATCGCGTCTGCGTGCTGCTTGACTCCAAAAGAGCAGTCACGGCCTCCTGGAACGTCAGTGTTGATGACAGTGAAATGGATTCGTGTAGAATAGTCTGGATGAATGCAGCCGGGACATTCCTATATGCAGCACACCTATTTTATGCCCCCATTATGTCTTAATAAGTGAAATTAAGTGATTAATTAAGTGATTTTGAAAATAATTTTGCATCCAAAATAAAAAAAAAACTGAAATGAAAAATGAACAAACTTATCTTTGTTTGTGTTTCAAACAAAACTTGTAATATTGACAATCATTTGACAACCACTCCCGTTAAAGGAGTAGTTCACTTAAAAAAATAAAAAAAAAAATAAAAAAAACTTTTGCTGATAGTTTACTCACCCCCATGTCATCCAAGATGTCCATGTCATTCTTTCTTCAGTCGAAAAGAAATTAAGTTTTTTGATGACAACATTCCAGGATTTTCTCCATACAATGGACTTTAATGGGAACCAAACGGTTCAAGGTCCAAATGAGAGTTTCAGTGCAGCTTCAAAGGGCTTTAAACGACACCAGACGATGAATAAGGGTCTTATCAAGCGAAACGATCGCTCATTTAAAAAAATAAATAACAAACTTTAAGTTTTACAAGCACTAATGCTCGCCTTGCTCTGTTCTGTGATGCGCGTTCGTGACTCTCCTGTTTGAACTCGTTTATCAAAATGAACAAATCTTTTTTCGAGTCATTTCGTTCATTTTATTCGTTGGATGAAACAAATGATTCAAAAAGATTCGTTCAATTTTTTTTTTAAATGACCGATCGTTTCGCTAGATATAAATAATATATATATATATATATATATATATATATATATATATATATATATATATATATATACCACCAACATGATAAATAAATAAGCCTCAGACTGAAGGAAAACAAAGTCTTGCATTTACTTGCATTAATTACCTATTTGAAAAAGTTAGTTTTGTAATATTTTGTTTTAAATTTAAAATGTGTTACTCTTGTTACTTATATATATATATATATATATATATATATATATATATATATATAGAGAGAGAGAGAGAGAGAGAGAGAGAGAGAGAGAATTTATTTGTTAAAGATATTTGACAATATATATATATATATATATATATTGTCAAATATCTTTAACAAAAAAAAATTCTTAATGAGATTATCCTTCAGGAAGTGACATCATGTTGAAAATAAATCAGCATCACAAACATTGATTTGTTCTGATTTGATAAAAACATCCCATTCTGTAGGATATTACATAAATCAGAGGCCAACTTGAGCTCGTATTTCAATCCTGTTCATCTTCTGGCCATTATGTAAATGTCAGGTTTAATGAATACATGAGTCTGTGGACACTGATATACCCTTTTATATACATATTTACTTAAATCAGAGCACATGTATATTCATTTCTTTCAAAAGCGTAATAGGAAGCGCCATATAAGTGAGATTATTTAGCAAAATTCAATGTGAGTTATGTGGAAATCCTCGCATGTGCCATTGGCCAATTCTTCACACTGCTCGGTTTCATCTGCGGAAGAATAAACTAAACATTATGTTTTCCTGCCATGCTGGAATGGAGCCATTACTCTGAATAAACATTATATACGATGCAGATGACGGTCTTTCTCTCTCTCGCTCTCATTATAGTGCTTTACTTGATCTCAAAAAAGCTTCACAAACTCATGTGTTTGTGTGTTCTTGAGTCAAGAGTTGTTAGATGTTTAAAAGGCACTTTTGCTCGTGTGCAAGCACATACTTTTATCGATTGCCCTAAAATCAGGTTTGCAAGTTAACGCTGGAGTAAACGCAAGTCGACTTGGAGTGTATTAACAGAGTGTTCAGTTCTAATGGGCTCTGCGTAACCTTTCCCTGTCGGTTTATTGTCTCTGAATGCTGTGTCTGATTGTATTTCATGCACTGCAAATGCATTAGTGGTGTACAGACCGAAGGAGGTCTGCAATACCTGGAGCGAGCTATCCGCTAGCATTCATCCGGTCCTCTTAAAGGCAGTTGCTTGGCTGGCGCATGCATGCCCACTTCATAGATACATGCAATTTCATTTCATTTCTTTTTTAGATTTATTTGCATTGTTCTTTTCACAATACATCTGGTTTCAAAGCTGCTTTACAGAAAATGCATGTTTTTACGTTTTGTGAAAGTAATGTCCAGAAGTGTACAGTTTTGAGGCAATACAGATCATGCAGTTAGCTAATGTCAAATATTAATGTAAGCAAAAACAATGGACACGTTAAAGCAAAGATTGCATGTTGTGACTGCAAAAAAAAAAAAAAAAAAAAAAAAAAAAAAAATCAGTCATGCTGCCATCTTTACCAATGGCAAAATGTATTTATTTATTTAATTTAATGTATTTATTTATTTATTTATTTATTTTTTAGCATAATGATTGCAATATATGAAAAAAAACTTCCATGCCATCTTTACCAATGGGATCTTTTTTTATTTTGTTATATATATATATATATATATATATATATATTTTAGATTTTATTTTTGATATATATATATATATATATATATATATATATATATATATATATATATATATATATAGTTATATTTTAATATCTATCTATATATATATATATATATATAGTTATATTTCAGATTTTGTTTTTGGTATATATATATATATATATATATATATTGTAATATTTTATATTTTGTTTTTGGTATATATATATATATATATATATATATATATATATATATATATATATATATTAGGGCTGTGAAAAAATTAATTGCGATTAATCGCATCCAAAAAAGTCTGTGTTTACATAATAAATTTGTGTGTGCTGTATATAATTATTTTGTATATATAAATACAAACACTTACATGTATGTAATTAAGGAAATGTGTTATTCATATATAAGATATTTATATTGATATAATATAGATTGTTTATTTATATTTATATACAGAATTTAAGCGCAAATAATTCTTGAATATATACATGCATGCATAGGTATTTATATATACAAAATAACTATATACAGCACACACAAATATATTATGTAAACACAGACTTTTATTTTGGATGCGATTAATCGCAATTAACTTTTGCACAGCCCTTATATATATATATATATATATATATACACACATTAAAATTACCACAAATGTGTCAAAAAGCTTTGAAGAAACGTTTAGCGAAAGAGCCTTTTTTTATTAATTTAGTCGCTTTGCCCAACGTAGAACATCTTTAGACAGACGTGACAGTCAGTACTGCCTTTTAAGCCTCATATTATGCACTCAAGAGAAATCCACTCCTGCGAGATTATTGTGAAGATGCACCTCCGATGGCCCACTTTTAACAAGATCCCATCTCAGCGCCTCTGACAAGCACGGAGAGACATCGAGGTACCGTGAGTTCCTGATGTGTCTACAACTCGTCAGCGCTTAACAAAAAAAAATCCCTTCTGATGGTGTCAGGCTGCAATCTCAGAGCCGCGCTTCACAAACCGCTCGCGGTGACGGCAAGGTGACGGCTCCTTTTGAGAACTGCCTCGTATTTGATTTGATCACTGGTAATGATACAGGAAAGAACAATGCACTGACCTCACACTTTTTAACTTTAAAATAGACAACAATTAAGTTGTCTTTTTGACATATCGCTGACAAGAAGGAACTTTTTGGATACGTGTTAAAAGGATGGATTTTTTTTTTTCACCACATTCTTCTTTCCAAAGAAACACTTTATTTTAGATTAAATAATGAAATAATTCCTTTAGAATACACGGACTGCTTATTGCCTTTCGTTAATCTTGGCAAATTAGAGAATAGAGCAATGAAGCATCGTAATGGCTTTGAATTCGGGCTTCTCCAAAGTAACTCTGATGTTGCCACAGTCGACTATGGCGTATTTAAGACCTCAAAAAGAAAAGAAAAGGAAAAAAAAAACATGCTTCATGCTCTTTTGACTGTAATGGAAATCTATTATTTAGCTCCGACATTGAATTTATTGGAGCAATTTGGCACGGTGCAGCGCGATTTCTGCAGAAAATCAGCCACAATCTCTGCTACTGGTGCGAACAGCTTAGCCGACTAAACAGAATGAATCTTGAGTGCTGCAGCTGGATCCGCAGAAGGACACACGCTTTGTTCACAACACTTCAGAATGACTGAATCTGGTCACCAGGTGCAGTGTGTTTTCAATTGTTTCAATGCTTAAACAGAGAGACTCCTCACACAGCTTGATTATGCTTTAGCGCTGAGTCACTGGAGCCTCGTAGCGTTGATGTATTTCTCAAAAAACTGAGAAGATTTACAGTTCCCTGTTTAGTCATAACAAAAAGCCCGGAAACTTGAAGCTTTGAAACACAGTCAATAGAAGAGGTCAATGTTTGGAGGGTTAGCTTTGGCAGGCTTTCCTCAATTCCTGAGCAATCTTGATTAGAGCTTGCCTTAAAGCTACACTGTGTAACTCTTTTAGTTTATTCTTCGCTAAAAACACTTAGTTCTTTCAAAAATATATGTGCTCATTAATGTATATTTACTTCGTTGAAGTAATAAAGTATTCTCTTGAGTGTATATGCCATTGAAAATACGTACAGTACGGGTAAGGGGTTCTAATGTCGGTCGCCATGTTGCCCCTCCATCTTGAAAGTACATTAGCCAAAGAGGGACATACCCGTTAACTCAAGCTCCGCCTTTCGTGTTTACGTTTGAGTTAACACTCATGGACGAGGTCGAACTGGAAGCCATGTTAATCTTGGACTACATTGCCCATCGTGAACTAATATTCACTGGATGGTAATATACCTTTTCACCGTTAGATGGCGGTAAAAATCACACAGTGTAGCTTTAACCAAACTTTTGCTTGCAGCTATGCTAAGCTAAAAAGCTAAGCTATTTGATTGCTAGTTAAAAGCCCGTTCGCACCAACAACGATAACTATAGACGAATCCGGCGAAACTACCGGAAATAAGCGGGCGCCATTACTGAGCTGTTGCTTGGTAGCGTTGCGCCATTGCCTCCTATTGTTTTAGTTACAACTTGCGTCCACTTGAATAAACAGCCCGCGATTCAAGACTATCACTAACGTTACAACGTTACCCCTTGTATAATGTCGAGTGGGTAAACAGTTTCTGTTATAAATTGTTTCAATGGTGGCAGTAAAATTTCAATTTTGAAGAAAAAACATTGTGAATACCCCGGGTCGACTGCCCCTGTTTGGTGCCGTACGGTTTACACTGATTTCCTGGGCGAGTAGAAGACGCGGACATTCGCGTATAATAGCAATTATTTAATGACATAAAAAAGTTTAAAAAAAAAATAAATAATAAATTTGTGATACGGTGATCAGGAAAATCTCCTCTCTTGCTATTTTTTCTATTCAGTTAACATGCTATGGTCATTAAATGGCTTTCCTGAGCTAAATGTAACGTTATGTGACATAATTGTTCTCCTGCTGTTATATTGACCTCTTTCCATGGTTTAAAAACACTAATTGGTCGATATTATGTATACTTTCTAGCTGTAACCTTACCTTACCCTTGCCCGTTGCCCCTAAACCTACCCATCACTAGGGTTGGGTATCGAGAATCGAGTATCGATTGGAACCGGGACTAACTTTTCGTTTTTCCCGGATTCGTTCAAAAGTTAAAATTTCGATTCCTAGTTTCGATATTCACAGTCCGCCGATCAGAAGAAGAAACCGCTGAACAACACCAATGAATAAGCGTCTATCGGAAGTTTTGGCATAACCGCGCGAGTCGAACATGAGTAGCTTACGTCGGCGGTCCAAAGTGTGGCTTCACTTTTCTAAAAATAACAAAATCTCGGCAAAATGCAGAGTATTTCCCTTTAGAAAGGAGTATTTCCTTCAGAAAGACCGTTGGTTTGCAAGTGTAACGAGGCACGAGACAGATTAGAATCCATGTGCAGCTTTATTGAGGGATAGTCAAACAGGCAATGGTCAGGCAACGGTAGAACAGGGTTTTCAGAGACAGGACTAGAGAGTGGTCGGTAAACAGGCAGAAGATCAGGGCAGGCAGCAGACAACGATAAACAGAGGCAGATCAGGTCAGGGCAGGCAGCAAACAGGCAAGGGTCAGAAAACAATCCGGGTTCAGAATCCAAATCAGACAGGTACGGGATAAACGCTCAGAAATTACAGCCAGGGCAATGTAATACTTCGCAATGGGTATGAGTGTGAGTGTGGCTTAAGTAGGCAGTCCTGATCATCAGCAGGTGTGTGCGTAATCAGTCCCAGGCGTGGTGCATTATGGTAAACGGAGTTCTGAGAATAGTCAGTATTCAGGTGAAGTCTCCCTCTGCTGGCGGAGAGGAGGTGGTGCAGGAGCCTGCTCCGTAACAGAGCCCCCCTCCTGCGAGCCGCTCCTGAGGCGAGAAAACTGGCGACGCCGGGGTCTTCCACGTGGTCTTGGGGCCGGCTTGTCCGGGTATCTGCGATGAAAGTCCTCTGTGAGTGATGGGTCCAGGATATCTCTGGCGTTGACCCAAGAACGTTCCTCCGGGCCGTACCCCTCCCAATCCACCAGGTATTGGAGGATGTTACCCCGGCGCCTGGAGTCCAGTAGCTCGTGTACTTGATACGCCTCCTCGCCGTCGATTAGGAGCGGTGCAGGATCTGGGGCTGTGGCTCCTGCCTCCGACACTCCTCTCGGCCCCTCAGCAGGTTTCAGTAGGGAGACATGGAATGTAGGAGAAATACGATAGTTACTGGGTAAGTCCAAACGGAAGGATACAGGAGATACTTGTTTTAAAACTTGAAATGGACCGACATACCTGGGACTGAGTTTGCGACAGGGTAGACGAAGTCTTAGATCCCTGGTTGAGAGCCACACCCATTGACCCACGCTGTACTTGGGACCCGGTCGACGATGGCGATTGGCCTGAAACTCCTGTCTCCGGACGGCTCGAAGGAGATGATGGTGAGCTTGGTCCCAGACTGCCTCGCTCCGATTTAACCAGTCGGTTACGGAAGGAAGTTCGGTGGGCTCCCCGGACCAGGGGAATAGTGGCGGCTGATAGCCCAAGATACACTTAAACGGCGTGATGCCAGTAGCTGGTTTGATGAGAGAATTCTGAGCGTATTCTGCCCAGAATAAGTACCGACTCCATTCTGATTGTTCTTTTTGGCAATAGGAGCGGAGAAAGCGTGTGATGTCCTGGTTCAGACGTTCGGTTTGTCCGTTAGATTGAGGGTGATATCCAGACGTTAAACTGATGTTAACATTCAAGCTCTTGAAGAAGGCTGCCCAGACTCGGGATGTAAACTGTGGACCCCGATCGGAAACAATATCCTCGGGAAGACCATACAGCCGGAAAACTTGGTTGAATAGGATCTCCGCAGTCTCTAGAGCTGTGGGTAGTTTGGGCAGTGGTATGAGTCGACAGGCCTTTGAGAAACGGTCAACAATGGTGAGAATGGTGGTGTTTCCCTGAGAGTTGGGTAGATCGGTTATGAAGTCTATGGCGATGTGTGACCACGGTCGTTCTGGTATGGGAAGAGGAGTTAGTAAGCCTGCTGGTAGCTGTCTGGGTGATTTCGACATGTTGCAATTGACACAGTTCTTTACAAATCTCACGGTATCACTTTGTAACGTTGGCCACCAAAATTGGTTCTGGAGAAGATGAGTGGTGGCTGTGATACCTGGATGCCCTGAGCTGGGAGTGGAATGGACGTGATTGATTAGACGGGTTCTCAATGGTTCCGGGACGAATAACAGACGATCGGGGCATTCAGTTGGAGCTGGTATCTGATCATTGGCCTGTTGTATTTCAGTGATGATGTCCCATTGGACTGGAGCTACTAGAAGACGTGCTGGTAGGATTGTTTCGGCGGTATGATCTGGAGCTAACTCTTCTGATTGACGTGATAGAGCGTCCGCTTTGATGTTTCTGGACCCGGGTAAGTATGTAACAGTAAACTGAAAACGTGTGAAGAATAGTGACCACCTGGCCTGTCTGGGGTTGAGACGCTTGGCTGAACGAAGATATTCTAAATTTTTATGGTCAGTTAGTACAACGAAGGGATGTTTGGCTCCCTCCAGCCAATGCCGCCACTCCTCCAATGCCAGTTTCATTGCTAAAAGTTCCCTGTTGCCTACATCGTAATTTCGCTCGGCTGGTGAGAGCTTGCGGGAGAAAAAGGCGCACGGATACATTTTCTCAGGATTTCCTTGGCGTTGCGATAGCACGGCTCCCACTCCAGAACTTGATGCATCAACTTCAACAATAAATGGTTTCTCAGGATCAGGGTGATGGAGGATGGGTGCAGTTGTGAATCGGATTTTGAGTTCATTAAATGCCTGTTCTGCCTCATTTGTCCACTGTAGTTTAGACGACTGACGCTTGGTCATGGCGGTAAGAGGAGCTGCAACGGTACTAAAGTTTCGGATGAATCTCCTATAAAAGTTGGCGAACCCCAGGAAGCGCTGTAGTTCCTTTAGGGTATGAGGTAACGGCCAGTCCAGCACTCCCCTCACCTTTTTGTCATCCATAGCCACACCGTCAGGACTAATAATGTACCCCAGGAATGATGTGCTGGTTCGGTGGAACTCACATTTCTCTGCCTTGACATATAGGTGATGTTGACTGAGTCGAGTTAGAACCTGTCTGACGTGCTGGATGTGCTCCTCCAAGGAATTGGAATAGATGAGGATGTCGTCGATGTAAACGATTACCCACTTGTCCAGCATGTCCCGAAAGATGTCATTCATGAAAGACTGGAAGACTGATGGACTGTTGGACAAACCGAATGGCATTACAAGATATTCGTAGTGCCCACTAGTGGTAGAAAATGCCGTCTTCCACTCGTCTCCCTCACGAATGCGGATGAGATTATAAGCGTTCCGTAGATCCAGCTTAGTGAAGACTCTGGCCTTGCGGAGTTGTTCTAAGGCTGCTGGTACTAACGGTAATGGGTAACGAAACTTTACTGTTATGTCATTGAGGGCTCGGTAATCGATGCAGGGACGCAAGCTTCCGTCCTTCTTCTTAACAAAGAAAAAACCTGCGGCAGCGGGTGACGTGGATGGTCTAATGAAGCCCTTGGACAGTTCCTCTTGAATATACTTTTCCATGGCCTCGGTTTCAGGTTGTGACAGAGGAAAGATCCTTCCATGGGGTGGAGTAGTTCCTGGAAGAAGATCAATGGCACAATCGGTGGGACGATGTGCGGGAAGGTGACGGGCTTTCTCCTTACTGAAGGCGATTTGCAGGTCCACGTATTCGGAGGGAATCTTGATCTCAGTCGGAACAGCGACGTCAGGATTGCTCTCGTGTCGAGGGGAATTACTAGTACTCTGCTGTAGTGGGGTCGATTCAATTTCTCTCGGAGTTTCCTCTGTTGGTTGGTGATGTGAGATACGTGTAACTGGAGATAGACAGCGGTTGTGGCAGGCTGAGGTCCACCGTGTGATTTGTCCCTCTTTCCAGGAAATATGTGGATCGTGATCTTGTAACCAGGGGTGACCCAGTATAATGGAATGATGAACTGATTGGATGACATAGAAGCTGATTGTTTCTGAGTGTAGTGGACCGACGTGAAGTTTTATTTGTTCAGTGGTGTGCATGATTTTCCCCTCGCCGAGAGGTCGACCATCTAACGCCTCCACTGTGAGAGAAGAGGAACAAGGAATTAATCGCAGATTGCATCGTTTAGCAAATGTGTGAGACATGAAATTCCCAGCCGCTCCAGAGTCAATCAGGGCAGTAGTAGGAAACTCACTTCCTCGTGAAGTGATGATTACTGATACTTTCAAACTTGACGATCTTAAAGGAGAATGATTACTGGTTTGATTCACCGAGCGAGCGCGGGTGCTGGGTCGAATCGGACAAGTAGCCTTCATGTGACCAGATTGTCCACAATACATGCAAAGGCCTTGCTGAACTCGCCGCTCTCTCTCCTCCGGAGTAATGTGTGAAAATCCCAGCTGCATGGGTTCTGGTTCAGGCGTAGATTCATGGTGATAGCGGGGTACCGGTCTGTATGGACGTCGTGAACGAATGAGAATGTCTAGTTGAATGGCGAGGTCGATGTACTCCGTCAGAGTCTTTCCCTCATCTCGACAGGCTAGTTCAGATTGCAGCTCTCGGTTCAATCCCTTACGGAACAGCGTCTTCAAAGTGCTCTCTTTCCAATCGGTTTGCGCTGCGAGAGTGCGAAAAGACAGTGCAAAATCCGCTGCTGATCTATTCCCCTGCGAAAGTGAGAGTAGCTGTTCACCGGCATCTCCTTTCTCACTGGAATGTTCAAATACTTGTCGAAATTGCTTCACGAACTCACTGAAGGTAGAGAAAGACGATCTGTTTGGCCCCCACACTGCTGTAGCCCACTCTAGCGCTCGTCCAGAAAGTAGAGAGCAGACAAACGCTATCTGGCTGGTGTCCGTGGCATATAGTTGTGGCTGCTGCTCTACAAACAAAGTGCACTGAAGCAAAAACCCCTTGCATTTAGTCGGTTGGCCATCAAATTTCTCAGGGAAAGCCAGGCGTGGTGTCACAGTAGCAGCGGGGGCTGTAGGGGGATTTACTACAGGGAGAGTGGCAGGTACAGCAGGTGGATTAGCGATAGCGACCCATAACTCACTTAAACCCTGAACCAGCTTCTCAGTGAGGGAAGTCAAATGACTGAGCTGATGGTGATGCAGGTCGAGGCGAGACGCTTGAGACGTGAGCTCTGATGAAAGCTGCATGACCGCTGCTGGATTCGGTGTCGGCGAAGTATTCTGTAACGAGGCACGAGACAGATTAGAATCCATGTGCAGCTTTATTGAGGGATAGTCAAACAGGCAATGGTCAGGCAACGGTAGAACAGGGTTTTCAGAGACAGGACTAGAGAGTGGTCGGTAAACAGGCAGAAGATCAGGGCAGGCAGCAGACAACGATAAACAGAGGCAGATCAGGTCAGGGCAGGCAGCAAACAGGCAAGGGTCAGAAAACAATCCGGGTTCAGAATCCAAATCAGACAGGTACGGGATAAACGCTCAGAAATTACAGCCAGGGCAATGTAATACTTCGCAATGGGTATGAGTGTGAGTGTGGCTTAAGTAGGCAGTCCTGATCATCAGCAGGTGTGTGCGTAATCAGTCCCAGGCGTGGTGCATTATGGTAAACGGAGTTCTGAGAATAGTCAGTATTCAGGTGAAGTCTCCCTCTGCTGGCGGAGAGGAGGTGGTGCAGGAGCCTGCTCCGTAACAGCAAGGTTAGCTAAACTTTTTTGACCCTGCCTCTTAAAAGAATCGGAATCGAGAATGGTTGGGAACCGGAATCGAAACAAGGAATCGGAATCGGAATCAGAATTGTTCAAATTCAAATGATACACAACTCTACCCATCACGTGGGTTTGGACAAATCGTACGAATTCGTACGAGTGAGGTCGTATGAATTAGTACGAATTAGCCACTTTTTAATCACTCGTACAAATTCATACCAATTGGTCATGAGATAACGTAGTAAAAATATCATTTTTTGGGTGAACAATCCCAAAGAATTTGGCAAAAACACATTTTCTTTCAATTGAAAGTCATTGCTGTCTTGGAGAGTCTCATTTGTCGTTTTTCTTTCCTATAAACTCTGCTTGAGAATTTTCCGTCACCGTACGATTTACATCTCAGTCATTCTTCCCACAATACTTTCATCCTACATGATCGATACGTACACGACAGCTTTTAAAGCTACATGGATACATATCACGGACAATAAATGGAGCTCTGTGATTCAGCGGCAGAGAGAATATTTCGCTCACCGCATGATTGACAGCTCACAGAGCGAGCTAAACCTCACAGATCTCTTCTCAGCCGGATCGGCGTTCCGACAGGAGCGTGCAGTCTTTTCATGGATCTGAGAAAATTCCCACAAAGGACACAGCCGTACACGCTCGGGCTCCTCCCTGCTTCGCCTGCCTCCCTTTGAAAGTGTGACAGCTACATCTCCGCAAGTCCAAAACGTGAAAGTGCCCTTGCCTCTCTTCCTTTTCAGTTTCATTCTGAGCGAGTCTCCAGCGATAGGAAAATCCTAAAGTCACAAAGACACTGTGCCCAGTAAGTAGAGACAGTTCATATTTAAAATCAATGGGAAATAAAAAATATTATATTTCCTTTTAAACTCCCATTCACCACTGTAGATGTTTACCCAACAACTGTATGACGACTTCCGCCTCTGAGAACCCCGGAAACGTGAAAAGGGTCCATTGTGAACGATTCATTTGTTTTTTGACCTGTAACTGAATCTTCTGGTGAAACAACAGATGTTTTCTCTGCGGACTTCTCCAATCATTTAGTTCATTTAAACTCGCTGATTTCTGATTTCGAGCTCGCGTTCGGATCTGCCTCCATCCAAACAACAACCAATGGACTGAACCAAATCCCTGACCTACTTATTGTAGGGCTGTCAAACGATTAATCGCGATGAATCGCATCCAAAATAAAAGTTTGTGTTTACATAATACATGTGGGTGCACTGTGTATAATTTTATATACACACATATATAAATACACACATACTTGTATATGTATATATAAGAAATATTTTCATGTATATACTGTATATAGATTTATATATATATATATATATATATATATATATATACAATATACAAATTATTTTGTATATATTTAATAATTTATTTTTAAATTAAATTAGTTTATATTTAATTATTTTGTGTTTATATATACAGTATATATATATATAAATCTAAATACAGTATATACATGAAAATATTTCTTATATATACAATATATAAATGATTTTGTATATATTTAATAATTTATTTTTAAATTAAATTATTTTATATTTAATTATTTTGTGTATATATATATATATATATATATATATATATATATATATATATAATTATGCAAAGTGCACCCACATATATTATGAAACACAAACTTTTATTTTGGATGCGATTAATCGCGATTAATCGTTTGACAGCCCTAGCTTATTGTTATTTTTTTCTTTTTTGATAATTCGCTTCACTTGGAACGCAAAGGAATACAGAACACACACAATACCAAAGAAAATGTCTGACGACACTTCTTTTCATCGAGACTTTAAAACTGCCTGGTTTCATTGTGAGCGATTCATCAGTGCAAAATAATATTTTAATAGACACAAACTTGCTCTAGCTCTTTTTGATATCACCAAGGTCTCGTATTGTTCACCCATTTTGGCAATTCCAAAGTATTTATCCTTCTTGAATCACCCATTTCGCTGGGAAAAATGTCACTTAATGGGTTGCAAATGACATTTCATATTGACTTGTGTCCATAAGTACTCATCTATACCTCAGACACATTGGTTGGAACAACATAAACATGATCTCATTGAAACAAATACATAATTGATGAGGACCATTGACCATGATGACGTAAAGTAAACATTAGTCCTACATTTGATTGTATTGTATATTCTTTCCCCCTTCAGATTATAGAGGTAAAAATACTTCAATGACAGAAACATGAAGGGCAGTTGATATGATCCTGTAGATGTAATGATGTGTGTTTACGAGCGCGTCTGTATTTAAATGGCGGCGGTATTTCTGTAATTATCCCCTGCTTGTGTTGTCCTACTCCTCCTCCTCTTCCTGGCAGGACCTCTTTCCTCTCTTCTCGTCAGAGTCGTCTCTGGCCACATTAACACACCAACAAACTCTCTCGGTTTCTAGCAGTGTTATGGAGTGCCACCCCTCCCCGTTTCTGTCGTAGCTGAGCGATGCGTGCCGCCCCCTGTCCTTGCCATGGCATCTCCCTCGTTCCCTCAACAATCACAGCGGCGGCCCGGTAAAACGGCTAACACTGATCACTGAATTTCCTTAAAAGGCACCTTTTTATTTGTGACTCATGCGATGTGCTCCCGTCCTCACGTAATGTAGCATCCCGCCTCTCCATTCATCTCCGAGGCAACGGCAAGCGCATGTGTGATGGGAATGCAGAGTGCTGATGTGAATACAGCACTGTGTCTGAGTGTGTGGGAGAGAGCAGCGGAGCGAGAGGGAGAGAGAGAGACAGTGTGTAAGTGTGCGCTAGACAGAAATACAGTAGCTTCTATCTAAGGAAGCGTATCTGTGGTTTTTTACAGTCGATAGAGCACCACACACTTGAGCTTCAGCGTAATGTCTGTACATGCACATCATATCCATGCTTACTGGTCATATGAGGACTTTGATATCAAACAAGCCTTATTGACTTACTTACAAAATAGTACGATGGTCACATTAGCAACATTTTACAGGGGAAACAATTCCATTGTCTTTTGTTGATGTATGTAGCAGCGCTCACAGAGAAGTCATTTTCAAACCAAGCAGGTTTCCTTCGGTAATAATGGCATATTCACGTGATCAATCTGTGTACACTCTCAGAAAAAAAGGTACAAAAGCTGTCACTGGGGCTGTACCTTTTCAAAAGGTAAACTTTTGTCCATTTTAGGTGCTAATATATACATTTTAAGTGTTAATATGTACATTTTATGTGCTGATATGTACATTTTAAGTGCTAATATGTACATTTTAGGTGCTGATATGTACATTTTAAGTGCTAATATGTCCATTTCAGGAGCTAATATGTTCATTTTAGGTCCTAATATGTTCATTTTAGGTGCTAATATGTACATTTAGGTACTAATATGTACATTTTAGGTACTAATATGTACCACTAAGGTACCAATATTCAGCCTTTGGGTACAAAAGTGTACCTTTTGAAAAGGTACAGCCCCAGTGACAGCTTTTGTACCTTTTTTTTCTGAGAGTGTAGGGAATGCGTGGATTCCTATTGAAATAACTGGATTTCGTCTGAGAAAATTTGCGTTTACTATTGTTTTTGGACTTATTACAAAGATAATACCATGTAAAAATGTTATGTACACTCTTAGAAGAAAAAGGTTCTATATAGAACCTTAAAAGGTTCTATCAGCGCTATGTATTTGGAACTCCTAAACGATTCTATACAGAACCCGTTTTAAGGGTAACCTGGAAAAAGGTTCTATAGGGAACCTTTTGGGTTCATTCATTGGTAACATTTTACAATAAGGTTAACTACTAAGGTTAACTCATTAGTTAACTACATTAGTTGACGTACTAAGAATGAACAATACTTCTTCAGCATTTATTAATCTTAGATAATATTAATTCCAACGTTTACTAATACGTCATTAAAATCAAAGGTTGTATTAGTTGACATTAGTTAATGGACTGTGAACAAACATGAACACACAATGAACAGGTGTATTTGTATTAAATACATTTGTATTTAAATAAATAAATATAAATAAATATAAATAAATATATTTGTATTTGTATTAACTAACATTAACAAAGATTAATAAACACAGTAACTAATGCATTGCACATCATTAGTTCATGTTAGTTAATGCATTTACTAATGAACCTTATTGGAAAGTGTTACCCATTCATTATCATTTGTTTTGTCCTCTCTGGATTAAATATTCCATATTATTGACAAACATCAAGACCCTAAAATGTATTTATGAATGCATGTGAATGATCACAAAATTCAAGATATGGGGGTTAGAAAATGTATATTTCTATATAATTTTATGTAGTTAATCAATATGACTTGAGGAGTGTCAAAATGTGATATTAAGTTACTACAACAGTTTGATAAGCAATAATTTAATTGCAACTACAAAATGTTGCAGAATAATGTCATAAATGAATGAATAATAGCCTATAAAGAACCTTTCTTGTCATTATAGAACCTTTTTTAGCATAAAAGTTTCTTTGGAGCTGAGTAAAGAACCCTATGTTACATATATAGAACCCAAATCAACCCTTTTTTTTAAGAGTGTACTCTCCAAAAATGATTAGAAAATAGTATTTTAAGGAACTATAGTGTAAATTCTACAATAAAAGCACTATAGTATTACCATATGCATACAGATTGTAATCATTGAATCATGCCCGCACAATACTTTTTAAAGATATAATGGTATAGACATGCTGTATTATACATAATTGTGGAACTAACGATAATCTGGTATTTTTTAAATGTAAATATGAATACCGTGATATTTGAACATGCAGTGTTCTGGTATATCACTGTGCTAAAGTACTTTTTTTTTGGAAGGACTGTTTAGCTAGTGCTTTAAAAACCTCCAAACCTGCAGTTCTGCTGGATTAAGCAGGAGATGATTGATGAGATACGAGGAGAGTTCCTCTGCCTCCTCTTTAGTGGACTCAGTTTAATGACTGCGGTTTTACAGCCGTTCGGTGCGTACATCCGTCCCTAGTCTGAGGACCTCTAACATGTCACTGGTGAATGTGTTCACCATTAAACGCACATCATGGGGTGATCATAGGGATGGAAATTGTGAGTCTGGGCAATGGTAAGCTTTTGCTAATGATGATACGCACTCCGTCTCTCCATGTGTATCGAGGTCTGTCGTGGACTGAGGTCCCATGACCTCCATTAAAGCCCAGTGTGAGCTTCAATTCTTCCTCCCAGCATCCTGTCTCATTGTCTCACTTTTGGCTCGCCAAATGACTGATAGCTTTGCTGGCGTAGCCACAGCACTAATTAGCTATAGATTTACTCTTTCATCTGTAATGCTGTGACAACTGTTTTTCTTTCTTTTCCTTTTTACCCTTTTACAGCCCTTTACTTTGTTGCCATTTATTCATTCCCCCTCCTTGTCTCTCTCTCCCTCGTTCTTTCTTTTTTTTTGCTCTCTTCCAAGTGAGTTGCTAACTAGACAGTGTTTTGGGGCATTATACTGTAGGTGCACTTCTACTTTCTTTTGGCCAAACTCCAAGGTAGGGTTGTAAATATCCCAGAATGCCTTGCTAACAAGAAAATGGTAGTGAAATAAGTGTTGGCTGTAAATTTACCAGTTTCATTCAGTATTTAAAAATATCGATATTGTGTACCTAATAGTTTGCATTTTTTATGGTTTTTAGCTTAGCGTGCCGTTAGCTTAGCAACAGCAAATTGAGTTGACATGTACACTACCATACAAAAGTTATATATATATATATATATATATATATATATTATTAGTGCTGTTAATATTAGTGCTGTCAAACGATTAAAATCATGATTAATCACACTAATGTCATAATCAACTTGCGATTAATCACATTTTTATCTATTCTAAATGTCTCTTGTTTTCTTTTATATATATATATATATATATATATATATATATATATATATGAATACATTTATTCAGCAAGGATGTATTAAATTAGTCAAGTGACAGTATAATGTCACAAAATATTTCTATTTAAAAACTATTGTTCTTTTGTTGGGCAGCACAACTGTCTTCATCATCTTCGTCATCAATTATAATCAGTAATGTTTCTTTAACTTCTTTAAATAGCAAATCACTCTTTTATTATGATTTCTGAAGGATCATGTGACATTGAAGACTGGAGTAATGGTTCGGAAAATTAAGCTTTGATCACAATAATAAATTTGATTTTAAAACATATTCAAATAGAAAACTCTTATTCAATTAATATATATATATATATATATATATATTTATCATAATTCATGTTAATCATTCCCAAACCTAAAGAAATCTTAGGAACCTTTGGCAAGTCTAAGTTTGTTTGCTGATCTTAATTGGTCTGATTTGGTCTGTTGGCTTTAGATTGGTTTTAAGCACTTTTTTAAATGACCAGTGGTGTGTTTCACCATAGAACGACGTAACTCGCTGCTTAACCAACACACGATGCGTCGTTAAAGAAATCAACTAGCTAGTCACAACTATTTCCTAAAACCATATTTTCACTAAGTGGTAGTTCTACCACGTAAGTAATAATTTTAGTGAAACTGTTTGAGATTGAGTTAATGCTAGATGTTTTGAATATTTGAAACTTCAGTTATTTCGCTTTATATCCAGATCCAATCATACGCTCCACAATTGAATCCACATGTCATGCAATCTAGAACTGCTTCTAACCAGAGCTCGAGAGCTGTCGTTGCAAACAGACAACTTTGCGACGTTGTTTGCGGGAAACATCGACTTGTTGAACTATGCTGATAACGACGGAACTTACGACCATAGTTGGCTAACGATACTTTCGGGAAACGCACCCCAGGCCTTGTCCACATGGACACGGGAATTTTTATAACCGTGACTTTTTTTACACGGTTCGGCCGTTCGTCCACACGGAAACGCAGTATTAGGTCACTGAAACCGAACGTTTTTGAAAACCCCTGCCAGGGTGAGTATTTTCAGAAACGCCGGTTATAGTGTTGTCGCGTAAACAGTAAAACCGGGGTTTTTGCATTGCCACGTCAAAGTACGCGCCTGCGCTGCGCCGTTATCCGCCTACCGGAACCTCTACTAACTTTTTGTTAGGCTTCTGATTGGCCAACGTGGCTTTACGGTTAGGGTTATATCGCCACCTGCTGGTGTGGCATGCTCTTGACAGCGCTTAAAAGCGTGTTTTTTGCGTTTTCATGTGGACGGGATTTTTTTTTTAAACGCAGGAGGAAAAACTCCTGTGTCTGTGTGGACAAGGCCCCAGACTGGGAAACCAGCTTGCCAACCAGCAAAACCATCTGAACACATTTTTAGTTTGGCTTACACCGGTTAAAACCAGCTGAGGTTTTTATTTTTATTTTTTCCCCCCAGCAGGGACTGTATGTTAGAAGGCAGCTGCCGATCTAAGGTTTTGGAACAGAGCACTTTCACTCATTCTATCTCTTTCTCACAAATGAGGATGACTTGATGCTGAACACTGACTGCCTCTCAATGAAAGTAAGAGATTTTCACCATCTCTCTCCCAGACCCCCAATCCATCACTCTCTCCCCACCTGCAGGTGCCTTTGAGCGGGGGCATTCTTCTGGAGGCTGCCCCTCACCAGCCGCAGCCTCCAGCTCCTCCAGACACCCTCATAATTCATCCGCCTGTGATCGATGCTGCTGGATTTCAGGCCGTGGTTAGGTTAGAGAGAGAGAGAGAGAGAGAGAGAGCGGCTGGGAGGAGCAGGTTGTGGTGTTTGGGTATCATATCCCTGTGAGCTCAGTTAGAACTTCACTTCATGCTAAGTCACTGTCCTTGGGCATTCAGAGTTAATAAGCTTAACAGAAGGTTTCATTTTATGCGCAAACATCTCAAACTGCACATTCACATTCAGTTAAAACCTAAATTAGGAGTCTAATTTCCCATCTAACAAGAAACAAATTGCATTCTCTTTAACAAATGAATGAAAGCATTTTGCATCCTAAATAGAGCATATTAAATAGATTTTTTTCCATCTATTTAAGACTGATTCTAAATCTTAAATATCACAAAATCATCTGCTGAATGTCGTTCGCCAGTGCATGTTAGCTTTTTACAGATGAGGTAGGCTAACGCTGTTCCAGAAGGAGTCATGCACTGAATAGATGTCTTAATAAAAGTGTGCTAAGGATATGTGCTAAGATGCTAGGAGATCATCCTTGGGAGTCAACTGATGGTTTTGTTTTGGTGTCAGGTAATGATCCTTCTTCTAAAGAGCACATCACTTTTAAAGGTATGGTAGGCGATTTTCGAAGCGACTAGCAATAGCAAGTTAGTTTCGAAAGCATGTGTTCACACACTACCATCAGGATCTGAAGAGACTTTCCGGAACAAATCGCCTACCCTGCCTTTAATTTTTTGCTATTTATTTTTAAAACAACATCTAATAATCTTACGTAATAAAAAAAGAAGAAAAGCTGATTGTTTTACATTTAAAAGATGAAAGACTTAGCCCAAACAGGCTAAAGTCTTAGCCCAAAAAGGCTAGCCCAAATGTTGCGAAAGGAACATGTTCCTGTCTGACAGGAAAGCATCCCATTTTGATTTATTCGGTTTTATTTGCGTAAAAAAATATGATACATTTGTTAAAAAGAGGCGGATTTGCGTATGTTCTCAAGTTTATGAATGTCTCGGCAAATTGCTAGGTGTGCTATCAAACATTTTCCCCATAATTCGCTAGGTCATTAACCTTTCCCGTCAATGTTGATTAGCCCAGCTGAAGCTTTTGAGCAGATAGGTGTTTTTTTTCCCTTACTTTCGGATGCCTAGCTCATTAGCTGCTGTGGAAAATATGCTAAGCACGTTTCAGATTTACTTTCAAACATGCTAATCTTCTCTGGCCACCGCTAGCGATAATGTTCTTCTTAGTGTCTCATTGGTTCAGCTTAACTCATTTTATGCTGACAGACCGAGTACAGGGGGAAAATATATACACACAATCATCCGCTGTTGATATAGCCACCGGCGTGTGAGGTCTATGTCTGTGATTGTTTAGACTAGCTGGTGGGCAGCTAGCAGAACAGTCCATCTGTGTGTTTGTGTGGATGCACATATGTGTGTCTACGAGGGTTCGGTATCGCTCCGAGGCTGCGAAGATGGCTGCCCACTCTCTGTTTCTTCCTCGCAGGTAATGATTTGAAACAGCATCTGCGGAGGGGGGGCATGAAGATAGAAGGGGCAGGCTGTAATTGAATGCGAACCGCTCTACTGCAGTGGCCTGAGAAAACACTATTATCCATTCTGATATCCCAGAGGCTACTGCTTCTCCTGACTTTATGGCTAGGTGATGGGCACACAGTTGCCCCTCAAAGTGAATTGCTTTCCATCGGCCATCCATTGTTTTTTTTTTTATTCATTAATTTCAAGATTGTTCACTTGAATGTCTCTTGAGACGTGTTTTAAGGAAGTCTTAAAAGTATATAGATACGGTAATTCTAATTTAATTCTAGTACTATATCGCTGGGGTGGAAATATTTTGGTTGCTTACGAATTGACTCAAATCGATTATTGAGGTCAGGATCGATTCTCGATTTTGAATCAAATTTCGATTCGATATGTGCATAGATTTGATTGTAGTTTCCTGTTTGTGTTAATTTTCTTATTTGACTGTGGTAGACAGCTTAAAAAAATCATACTCAATTAAATGTGAACCTTGATATGTTTTTCTTCCCATTATAGTCAAACCAATATTATAAAACAAACGCCCTTAAGGCTGACTGATTCATTAAAGCAAGGCAGGCAGTTTATATACATATATATATATATATATATATATATATATATATATATATATTAGAAAAAATATATATTATCCCTTTAAGAATGACTGCACGGTTATTACAACCCGATCTCACGGGAATTCGTACGAATTTTACGAGGTGGCTAATTCGTAACAATTCATACGACCTCACTCGTACGAATTAGTACGATTTATGCAAAAACGTACATATTTTACGAATTGGCCAATTCGTATGAATTCGTACGAATAACCTACCCCTGACCCCGCCCCTAAACCTACCCATCATGTGGGTTTAGACAAATCGTACGAATTCGTACGAGTGAGTCACTTTTTAATCATTCGTACGAATTCGTACGAATTGGTCGTGAGATAGGGTAAGATATTACACATCTGATTTTCTCCCATTTGTTTTCGTTTGCGTAGGACCTAGCATACTCTGTTTACATTGAATACTACACAGTACACACAATGTGCATTTTGACATAATTGTGTGTGTAGCTGTGAAAGAGGACTGAGTTCGAGATGTGAGGGGCGGCATCTGTCGGCTGTGTGTCCGTCAGCACCACATTTAAATCCTTGTTCGATAACTTTTAGTCCTTTAAAGCTACACGGTGTGATTTTTAGCCCCATCTAGTGGTGGAAAGGTATATGACCATGTAGTGAATATTAGTTTCTGTTCCTCTCAATACCGATTTCGTTTTAACTCCTACGGTGGCCAATGTAGTCCAAGATTATCATGGCTTCCAGTTCGACCTCGTCCATTTGTGTTAACTCGAACGTAAACGCGAATGGCGAAGCTTGAATTAACGGGTATGTCCCTCTTTGGCTAATGTACAGTCAAGATGGAGGGGCAACATGGCGACCGACATTAGAACCCCTTACCCGTATGTATTTTCACACTCACGCGAATACTTTATTACTTCAACGAAGTAAATATACATTAATAAGCACATATATTTTGAAAGAACCAAGTGTTTTTAGCTAAGAATAAACTAAAAGAGTTACACAGTGTAGCTTTAAGTGTAAAGCGTTAGAAAATTGATTTTTTTAAAATTTGTTAATCGATGCAAATCGGTAGTAGAATCTTGATTCATATATGAATTGATTTTCCCCCACACCCTTACGAAATCAGTGCATTTGCCTGTTTTTTCAATTTATCAGTATCAGGTTGGGAAATAGAACAAAACTAAATCATGTTTTTGGCCTAGAGAGACTTAGAGTGTGTTAGGTTTATGTTTATTGTCATTCCACTACATGTGAGGACATATAGTGAGAAGAAATGTTGTGCCTCACAGGACCACGGTGCTACATAAACACAAACATACAAAGATGTAACAGACATAAACATTGTTTTTCAAGCAACTGGGGAACAGTACAAAAGTGCATGAAAATGTACATGCATACAATTGCTGAGTCTATTTTTATACACGCATCAGTGTGTGAAATGTGTCTAGTGCGTAGTTTGTGAAGTGTCTTAGTATGTTTCAGGAGGTAGGGGTTAGCATGGGGTTTCAGAGGGTGTAGCTTGAGTTCAGGGCCCTCACGGCCTGGGGGTAAAAGCTGTTGAACAGTCTGGCGGAGCGGACTCTGAATGTCCATACTGTCTTCCTGATGGTAGGAGCTGGAAGAGACTGTGGGAAGGATGGGTGGAGTCATTAGCAATACTGATACTGTATACAGTTCGGTTATTTTTGGTCCGGACCAAAAAAAAAAAGAAAGAGAACCAGCTATGCTTTAGGTTTTCTGTCCTTTTTAGGGTCACATTTTGTGAAATCGCGTCCTAATTTTGGTTAGTTTAGATGTGTTTGGTAGGTTTTGCTTTCATATTTCAATTAAACGGCACCAGTTTTTCAGCGGTCACAATCTGCTTGTTTAGTGCGCACCAAAGTTCGAATGGCAGCGTTCACCCTTATTCAAATGAACTGCACTAATCGACCAATCCCATCAGGGTTTGTTTTAATCAAACACACCCAGATGTCAAGAAAAAAGTGGGATAAATTTGTAGAAAATGGCTGTTACGGTAAACACTGGAAAGATTTCCTGTGACAATGTTGTACACTTTACCACAATGAATGGAGGAAAACGGTCTTCCAGTGATGCTAGGCCTTCTCAGCCGTAGTTTCGCAACACACTTGAAGTCAGTGAGCAAAACAATGTGTCAGGAAATATAACATGGCGTTATCGCAGCTCAAGGCTAAACGTGGATGGCTATCGTCTCCCGAAAAGCTTTGCCGCCGCTGTGATACGACAGGGTGCCGGTGCCCATGCCACCCTCGCTTCTTTAGAGTGTCACTCTCATATTTTCTTGCTCACTGTCACACTTCCACCAAAACTTTTGTCAGTCTTAAACAAAACACATGACACTGCTTCTGGTTTTCATGTGACAAGGCACACAAAGAACTGCGCGCCAAAAGAAATCCGTCTCTCTTTGTCTGCCGGATTTTTCACCTAGCTACCAACATCAGATACCCTAAAGCTGACAATGTCATAAGAATTTCCTCTTGTTTTCTCTCTCATTTTTTTTTGTATTGACTGACAATACACTAAATACAGGGGCAATACTCTTGATCTACACTCTTAGAAGAAAAGGTTCTACTGTATATAGAATCCTAAAAGGTTCTATCAGCGCTACGTATTTGGAACCCCTAAAAGGTTCTAAACAGTCTTTAAAAAAGAGTTCCTCTGGGTTCTATATAGAACCCTGGGGTTCCATACTTGGCCAATAGAACCTTTTACCTAAAAAAATCGTTCTATATAGAACCATTTTGGTGTTCTATATATGAAGCGGGGGATGGAACCATTTCTGGTTCTAAATAGAAGCATTTCTTCTAAAATTCTGACTCGAAGGCACACTCTTGTTGAACCATCTCTGAGATTAACATTACATTCATTCATTTCGTTCCCTCGGTCGAAAAGCTATGCATTTTCCCCATAGACTTTTGGAAAATCGCAAAAAAATAAGATCTGTGTTTAACAAAGAGTTGTGACCCTTACACGTTTTGTCCATCAACCATTTACAAGTTAATCCAAAATGTATACATTTTGAAGTCTATATAAAGTTTTTTAAAATAACACAATCTGGTTTTAACTGTGTGTTCTATGTCATAGATCAAAACGCGAAAGTATTTAGAGTCTTTGTTCACCACAGACCTTATTTCAGGTGATTTAGCAAAAACCGGGAGTGCTAAAATGCTAACTCACTTGCGCGTTTTGGCCTACAGAGTGACGTCGTAACTCCGGCACTCCATACAACAATGACGACGTTTACATGCAGCCAATAACCCGTTCAAAACCGGGATACTAGCAATAACCCAGTTGCGAACGTCCATGTAAACACCGGCAAAAACCCGAAAAAGGCTCATATCCCGGATTTTAAAAACCGGGATATGATACCTGGGGTACCCCTTTTCTAACCCGCTTTTTTGGTCATGTAAACGCGTATCAGCATATCCCCATAGTGATTTGTGTTCTGCGCATGTATTCGCAAGGAATCTTGGGGTTTTGAGTAGAGAAACTTCTCGGCGCATACAAAAATCCGCGTGCAGTATACCGGAAGTATACCGTGCAGGCGAGACGCAGCACAGCATACTTTTGGAACGAGCTCAGTAACGTTGCCAGCATCTAAGCGCAAACAAAGGCGATCGCTTTCTGCACCAAACTATTCATTATCCGCATACTGCTGTTGTTGTTGCAAATGACGCATTTTGCGTCTTAAGGTTGTCCGTACGTCTAGACGCTAACCGCGCGTCGCCGTTTACATCGGGATATTCCAATTCCATGTATACAGGAGAAACTCTCTCTGCTCACTAGGGCTGTCACTTTACGTTCGAAAATCGATTGCACAATCGATCGGACCAACCAACACAAGTATCGAAAACGAAAATAGGGAATCGATTTTAACGGCCTTCTCTCAGAGTGCGTCCAGCTCGTCACGTCACGCCTGCAGCGAACGCACGTCACACAGCAACACACACACACATAACAGCAAATTGTACTTGTTCTGCATAATGAAAAATAGAATTCTGCCGGTTTTCAGAAAGTCTCGTGCATACAGATACAGATTCGGAATCGATTTTAACAGCCTTCTCTCAGAGCGCGTCCAGCTCGTCCATAGACAGTATAAGAGGAGCTCGTCACGACACGCTCGCAAGCGAACGCGCGTCACACAGCAACATTATACTTTTGCATATTGAAAAATGTGAATTCTGCCGGTATTCAGAAAGTCTCGTGCATACAGATACAGATTCAGGCTACAATCGCCTATGTTGGCAAAATTTGTTTGATATTTAAGTAGTAGGCTAATCGAAATAACTCTAATCGTAAACAGAGCCATGTTGAATCCTAATATTTTTCATTGATGTTATGGCAGTCCACTCTGCTTATTTTTTTTTCGAGGATGTTACACTCCTGTTTGTCATTGTGCACGAAGCTTCATGTCAATAAAACATCAGAAATATTCAAGTGCGGGCCTTAAGCGCCCTCTATAGGCCTACGTTCCCCCTTATGCGGTGTCCGTGGATATACCTATATTTGACTAAAATGGAAACGTGTTTAACATGGAAAATCGATTTTACAATCGATTTAATGAACACTTCTGTTTCAAAAATCGATCAAGATTTTTTGACAAAAGTGACAGCCCTACTGCTCACGCATGTAAACGGGTTATCCCTAATGTTTCAGAAGCCCGAAAAGTGACCTTAACCCGACCATAAACCGAAAATCGGCTGCATGTAAACGTAGTCAATGACTATAAGTGGTCAGTATTGTGAATCTAAGCGGTTAACATAGTGTAATGTGATTTGGGATGTGATTAATATTCATCAATGTTGGTTCTCTCTTTCTCTTCACCATCTGCGAGCACATTTATTCCCTCTTTCAAGTTTCTGACTTGTTGAATGTGGCCTTTAACAGCCATCTCACTCTGACAGCTGGCCAGTTAGAAATACTGCAATTGCTACACGTCCAGGCTTTTAAAGGAAGACTCTCTCTCTCTTTCTGTCTTCGTCTCACTCCTCCATTCTCACACCTTTTTTTATTATTCTGAATGCCATCATGCACCCCTCTCCCCCCACCCGTCAGCATGCCTCTCTGTAATAGGCTTGTCTCCATCACAAAAGGCGGACTTGACATTTGCCGGTGGATGTCAATGGCTGCTGGAAGCTTGACGGACAGCGCGGCCCAAATGTGCGCCCGGGCGCTCAGCGCTGGCTAATTAGCTGTTATGGAGGAAGTGTCGGTTGATTTAGGCTGGGGCCTTATCGAGAGAGCCCACCTTTCCTTCTTCCGCCGTGCTAGCGTGACGCAGGGCAACCGCAGCCTTCAAATCCACGACAATAGACAGCCCTGTTATCTGGCCCTGAAAGAGCTTGTGCACTGCGATAATCAGCTCGAAGGAGAGATGGAGGAAACGGGAGATTGTTGAGGCAAAGAAAATCAGAAAATGGGGAGGGGTTTTATAAGATTTAGTTTAAAGAGGAATCACAGAGCTCCTTTCAAGTGCGAATAAAAAGTCGAATGTGACCGTGCACAGAGAAAATGGGTATCGGGTGATTTTATGGTGTGTATCTAATTTATTCAATGAATTGTTCATGCAAAAATGAGGGTTTTTTGACATTGCTTAATCACTATCCGTATGCAAAAGGAGACATTTTGAAAAATCTTCACGCAGTTCTTTTCCTTTCAATATTTTATGTTGTAAAGCAGGCAGCCCTAGTGTCTATACAGTATATATATATATATATATATATATACACAAACATATATATATATATATATATATATATATATATATATATATATGTATATTGGCTGTCATATGATTAATCTCGATTAATCGCATCCAAAATAAAAGTCTGTGTTTACATAATATATGTGGGTGCACTGTCTATAATTATTTTGTGTATATATATATATATATATATATATACTCACACATGCATTTATATTTAAGAAAAGACATTATTTATATATAAATATAACATTTATATTTATATAATATTAATTATCTATAATTCTATATACAATATATACATAGAAATATTTCTTAAATATATACATGCATTTGTGTGTATATATATATATATATAAAATTATTATACACAGTGCACCCACATATACGACGTAAACACAAACTTTTATTTTGGATGTGATTAATCACTGCATATATATATATATATATATATATATATATATATAGT
Organism: Cyprinella venusta; assembly: GCA_038021265.1. Taxonomy (NCBI): domain Eukaryota; kingdom Metazoa; phylum Chordata; class Actinopteri; order Cypriniformes; family Leuciscidae; genus Cyprinella; species Cyprinella venusta. The sequence goes on from CM075868.1 coordinate 4,236,806, forward strand.
AGTCTATGGCCTGTCCTCATTTATATAGCTAGGTAAGTGCACAACAGTAGGAGAGTTGTGCAGGGTTTACAGGCGAGGAATTACCATTAATAATTAAAAGGCTGGGGTGAGCATTCTGGTAGCCTTTGATTAATACTGGAAGAATAGCGAAAAATAATAAAATGAAAAGAGAGCACCATAAAAGAAAAGACAGAACAGCAAAGAGATCAGACAGAAGTGAGGAGAGACAAAAGGCGGAGTGCTGCATAGAGAACGAGTCTGCGCTCCTTTGCTCTGCTGAAAGCTTGATTCAGCAGTGCGGCTCCTTGCCCGTCCGCAGCCATGTGGAGCCTGCACTTCAGCATATTTTACAACACAAACCCAAAGGGAGAAGACGGGAGAGGTGTGTGTGTGTGTGTGGGGAGAGGAATTTGGAGCAAATTTAAGTGACACAGGTAACACCAGAAATAACAGGTACACTGACTTTTCATCTTTTATTTTATTATTTATTTCATTTCCAGTCTGGTAGACGGCGGGGGAATTTGTTCCTATTTTTCTCCTGCTCCACTCAGGTTGAAATCAATCACCGTCCACACTTGTCGACGGTCTTCACGGCAAGAACATCGGATTATATATAGCTCGTGTCTCTCACACGATCCGTGCCTGGCAGAACCTAAAGAACCGATGCGCATCGCTATTAGGTAGACCAGCGTCATGCCCGTCTCTGGTTCCCTGAGTGGGTTTGCTCTCAAAGTCAAAGGCGCTGAGTCATGAGAAGTGGAAAGTCAGTGGGGACCCAGGTTTGGCAGACCTGTCTTACCTTCTCTTCTTCTCATACGGGCAGACTGCCATATTTCTTTCTCTGTCTATCTTTCTTTATTCCTCTTCTGGGACTCAATGTTCCATTCAGTTGGTTAGCGGGTGCTAAAACGAGCGTGCTCTCATGGCTGTGAGAGATCAGAAAAAAACATGGTGACTCACACACCTTAGCATTTAGAAACTACACATTGACTTTGAATTATTTAAAGCCATGTTGCAAACCATGAATGAATAAATAAATATGGGTCTTGTTTTTGAGGAAAAAAATATCTAGAAAATAGATTTGATTGAAGAATGCTGCAGTTGCGAGCATATACTGTACTGTATGTAGAGGTAAAGTACATTTTCCCTGTTGGTAAATCCAACTATAACCCAACTTAAAGTGGTTGATGGCTTCCCATGCTTTCCAGCTGGTTTAAGCTGGTCTAAGTGGTTGACCGGATGGACCACCTGCTGGGACCAGGCTGAGTAGGAAGACAATCTTGGTCAAGGTCCCTTGGAAATTTACATTCATTCATTTAGCTGACGCTTTTATGCAAAGCGACTTACAATTGCTGTATATGTCAGAGGTCGCATGCCTCTGGAGCAACTATGGGTTAAGTGTCTTGCTCAGGAACACATTGGTATTTCATAGTGGATTCGAACCCGGGTATCTCACACCAAAGGCATGTGTCTTATCCACTGTGACACCACCACCAATAGTACAAGACTGGTTTGACTACCTGATTGACATGGGTATCCATCAGGGGTTGTGTTTGCATGCTTGCAAATGTGCAAGTGTGCTTGTATATGCCTTAAGCAGCACAGTTTCAAAGGCGGATATTGGGACGTCTTGGGACGTCTTTGACCATACGTCAATATCCGCCTTTTAGGGCCCACTTAAATGTCGGTAGATGACGTTATCAGATCCTAACTCTACCCCAGACCCAAACCTAACCCTAAACCTACCTTGTCACCTAACTGACGTTAAAGGTAAAGCGTCAGTTGTATGACGGCCCGGGATCGCCATCTACCGACGTTTAAGGGGGCCCTAAAAAGGCGGATATTGACGTATGGTCAAAAGACGTCCCAAGACGTCAGTTATATGACTTCTTGGGATGAGACTGTGTTACCTTAAGCAAGCTTTTCTCTTCCTTTCACTGAACCAACATGCCTGGTTTTGTCTTCTGTGGGCCAGTAAATTGTAATTTGCCCATGCTCTCGATAGTGTAATTCCAGCCTCATCTCTCCTTTCCTATCCTCTGAGCTTAGGTTAGATCCATATATCTCTCTTTATCCCCAGGCCACACAACACCTGGCAGCCTCCTACACCGCCTGAAACCAAGCCCTCATCCCGGTAACCCAAAAAAAGTGGACTAAGTCTAGCACTGGGAAATCTATTACTCCAGAAATGGACTCTCCTTAGACTTGACCATGCACATTTGCCTGCCCACATGCCCGGAAATAAGGCTCATCAGAAATGTCTGCTCCTAACACGCAGTCCGACACAGTGAGACAATAGCGTTAAATGGAGCGTTGCTGGGGATTCTTGTTAATGGAATTCTCACATCCTGCTTCTATTGACGGTATCCAGACAGTTTCTTATTCTCTCTGAATCTTTTAGGCGTTGGTGTGAATGTTTTGTAAAAAAAAGGCAGAAACAGCTGTTGCTTAATTCCTGGAAGAGATTGTCAAAGTTTGAACAAGAACCTCAGCACTCTCTGAATTATTTCCCAGAATTCAAGGCCACGTTTTTCCAATTCGATTGGCGTGAAAGACACTGGATTGTTGTTTTGTTTGTCTGAAAAAATCATATCCCTATCATTTTAGAGATGTGCAAGACAACTTTGTCCTTCAAACGACCCTGCAAACAAGGTCCTCATCCATTATCCAAGCGGCCCACTCTAGGATAGGGAGGCACCCTGACACGTTGACCTGAGGGTCTGGACGTAATCAGCTGCATGGGCCACAACGTGACCCGCGGTGTGTATCTGCAGCCGCCGAAGCCTCCTAGGCAAACACGGCTATCGATTCCAGCACTGTATCTTTTATTGGAGTAATGTCTGTGAAGTGTGAGATGTTTGACAATTTAATGGAAAAAGGTTGAGTAGGGAGGGCAGCCCAGCGAATAGAAGAAGGTGTACGGGAACTAATATATCATTGTCGGTCATATCCTGTGGAGTTTCACGGCATGGTGCACCATTTTACACCATCCACACTGTATCCAGCATCAAATCTATCATTTCAGCAAAAACACTGTTGTGTTAAATTTGAAATAAATAAATAAATTGTTGAAGAGAGACCGCAAGCCCCTTAAGGGAGCTCAAGAAGGCAAGGGGAGGCATAAAGCAGTGCTGAGTGGAAAAAAAAAATGGGATGAAGGCTAAGGAAGATTGTGAGCGAGAGTTCTGTGCTACATCAAAGCTGAGGCCTCCATAAAGAGCGCGGATGACTTCCGGCTATTGATTCCTCCCTCTCTCGAGGTCAGGTGAAATGTGTTTTGGCATTCGCTTCTTTTTCTTTCGTTTTGTTTCCTTGGTGCTTTTTTCCCCCCTGTGTTATTACGAGCTCAGGCTCTCGGAGGACGTTGCCGGGTTTTTAGTCGGTAACAAGCTCAACTCGACCGTAGTTGTTTTCGAGGATCAGAACTCCAAATTGCTTGGCAGGGCTCCTCCTGCTTGGCTAATGTGTGCTAGCCCGCCTAAGCTTTTCATAATCATTTTAGGGTAGTCACTTTTAATCTTGTCATACTGTATCTATCCAGACGCCTCAGCGCAGAGGGAGGCAAGCAGGTCTCAGGGGCTGTGCGATGCTCGTGAAAGTCATGTCCTGTTTTTTGTACTTTACATGCATGCCTAGGTAATTGGCCCTGTTTACACCTGCACTTTGGACGATTGGATCACAAGTGGATGATGCTAAATATGGTTGTAAACGGGGTCTAAAATGTTTTGAACTTGTCCACTTTCGACTATTTCCAGAGGTATTCGAAAACGCTTTCATAAACACTTGTTTGGTCGAATGTCTACTGACCTAAAGTGTTAACATTATGGGAAGCGGACTAGATAGACTGGATTTAAACTTTGTCGGCTGGAGACCCAAGTTTGGTTTGAAGATGATGCATATCAAGCATAATGTTCTCTCACCATTCCTGATTTCTAACACACACTCAGGTCTTGTGGATGTCAGAGTAGAATCGAAAGCTGATGCTCTCCGTATGTCTTGTCTGGTCACTTTCATTTGTAAATTGCCTGAGATTATTTTGTCCTTTAGATTAAAAGATCTTAAAACCCCTATACATTTACCCACCCATAGAGCCTCTCCTCGAAGAAATCATGACAGACGAGTTTGAAAGTGGACAAAAGAGACAAATTAAAACACTAGGTGTAAACTGGAATGTCTTTCTCGTCTACTTGTGATTCGATCGACCAAAACACATCTTAACACCAGGTTTAAACAGGGACTCTACCAGGAAAATTAATGTGAATGTATCTTTCTAAGAATTAGTTTTAGTTTGTTTCCACTGTAAAAATATATTGTTGGTTTAACTTAAAAATGTAAGTAACCTGGTTGCCTTAAAATTTTAAGTTCATTGAACTGGAAAAAGTGCGTTAATACAATGAAGGAACATGATTTAACCATCAGAAACTCAAAATAATAAGTTATCTCAACTAAATAAATAATTGAAGTTGATTTGACAAAAGAAAAAAATGTTGTGATTACTACACTGTAAAAATATTGTTGGTTTAACTTAAAAAAGTAAGTAACCTGGGTTGCCTTAAAATGTTAAGTTGATTGGACTGGAAAAAGTGAGTTAATACAATGAAGGAGATTAATTTAACCATCAGAAACTCAAAATAAGTTATCTCAACTAAATAAATGATTATAAAGTTGATTTGACAAAAGAAAATATTTTGTGATAACAAACCTTGAAAATATATTTTTTTACAGTGTATATGTGTGTGTTACACTTCACACATGGGGTGCTGGAAGGAGAAATTTTAAAAGATAAGTCTCATTTCATTTTGGCTGTTCAAGCTCCATTTAGTCTCGTCTCATTTATTCTAATCTCTTGTTGTTAGTTTTTTTTTTTTTTTTTTCTTCTCATTTTCTCCATCCATCCCTCCCACCCCAAACCTCTTCACATCCCTCGTCGACCTGCTGTCCATCACTCCCCTCACACTCTTCTTTCCTCTTTTCCATCACGAGTAAAAGCTCCTGGTTTACACCAGCTCTACTCAGCAGCAGCAGTGCTTCAGCCACAGATTACAGACGCTATCATTTAAGAACTCCCTGTCAGATCCACAAGGACAAATCAAAGGAATCTCCAGCATGTCTTCCGGTGAACCGATCCAATAATTCTACCATTCATAGAGGGCCGGCCGGAGCCGTGTAAAGCACACTGTGTTGATGCAGTGATCTGGGGCATTGAACATAGAGAGCCTGCTTATCTCTTCATGCAGTGTGATCGGGGTTAAGAAGTCAGTGTGCGGATGCCGCTCGCCAATACCTCAGCCCGTGACCTCATCACCCTGCGCCAGATTCTCATTTTGGATTTTGTTTGCTGACATGGTAATGGAGGTCAGAGGGGAAGAGAGCTCAGGGTGATGCTTTCCTTTTCCTTTTTTTTCTATTTTTCTCGCACACAAAAGCAGACAGATAAAGGGAAAGACATGTGGTTAACTGATTATCCAGAGGAGGTAGAAATCCCAGACAAAAGTTGTATGTGGAAAGAGTGAGAAAGGTTGTATTTACTCAATCCGTTTCAATAACTTTTGCCCTTTCATCTAATTTATTTTACGTTTTGCAAGTAATTTTGATATTGCTTTTAGATTGTTTTCCATAACTTTCTATTTGACCTTTTTTTCTACAATCGTAGATGGCTTATTATAAGTTTAGTTTATCAAGTTTTTTAAATTATTTTATTTTACTTGATTTGCTCTTTTGTGATTAATGTATCTATTTTTTCACTATTTTTTATTATATTTTACTAAGCTGTAAATGCATTGCTGGGGATTTTTTTTTTTCTGCTGCCAATGGATTGATTGTTTCTCCAAAATCCAGTGCAGAGAGAAGGTTATCTGGTTCGTTCAGAGTTGACCACTTAACAGTGTAGAAAGCATTATTTTTCTGGGAAAGAAGATGAGTCAGAGAGGTGCTTGGGGTTGCCCACAAGGCCATGGGCACTCATGAATGGAACATGAGGTTGGTTTACTAAAAAATTGATGAGACAACTCTATAACTTAACTTCCTTCAGACCATCTGTGCCTTATGCCCCTAACATGCTCCCTGAGATCTATCAAATATTGACACACATGCATAGAACTTGGACGAATACAAGTCAAGTTCATCCTTATGATTCAGAGGTTGTGCTGTAGTGTTGATTGCAATCCATGGTGATCTGAGAACTTATGGAGGTTTACTGAGACCTCTCAGAAATGCCTCGGAGAACGCCGCTCGGCTGTTACGGAGAGAGCGAGAGCTCCTCGAGAACGTGCTTCAAGAATCCAAAGGCACTTGAGAGAATAATTAGTAGACACTATGGGGATGAGAGCTCAGCTAGACCTTTAGCATCAGTCGAGGTGGCTAAATGGCTGGAGAGAGGCTGCGAAAGTAAAAGAGAAAACATGAAAAGAGTCACATATTTCCTGTTGCAGCGCAAGAATAGACCGGTAAACCTCGGGAGTGTTTTCAAGCTTTGGAGGTCACCCGATGCAGTCTTTAAGAAGCATGCTAGGTCACCGGCTGACTCGAAATAGAAGATGAACCAGATCCCAAAGCTATTTTTGCCTTCCTCAGGCATGCTAGGTGGTGTCACACAGCAGTGTGAATGGCTTAATTGCTAAATTAAAGGTGACGAATGTGGTTATTTCATGGCAGCTCAAGAGTACGGTTGCACTGATGAAATTCCTTGTGAAGGGGACAGACACACAATGGTCGGGGAACTCTTTCAAAGGAGCTAATCACTATTGAAGATTGCTTTCGTGTTTGGCTCGTTTTATGCTCGAATGTTCTTGTGCGAGATTAGTTTAAAAACTGATTTGGAGATTTGAGGATATTTGGATAACTGTTCTACTCTCTACAGACATAATGATTGGCCATAACCCGTCACATCTGGCCAATTTCGTCATTTTTATTTCCTTAAACTGTCGGGTAAACCTCATAACTGCATCAAACGTGAAGTGATAAACAGGGAATTGTGGGAATATCAATTAAATTATACAATGAGTTGTTCTTTTTCACTTCCAAAAACTGCAAATCTAACGGTATTTTACAGTAAAATTACATTAAATGTACCATTATATCTATTAGTTATTTACCGTATATAGTAAGGAAACTTTCTGTTAACCAATTAACTGTTTTTAACTGTTAATTGACCAATTTACGTTTTTTAACTGTAAATTATACGAGTTGTTCTTTTTCACTTCTAAAAACTGTAAATCTAATGGTATTTTACAGTAAAATTACATTAAATGTACCATTAGATCTATTACAGTTATTTACCGTATATAGTAAGGAAACTTTCTGTTAACCAATTAACAGTTTTTAACTGTAAATTTGCCAATTTACGGTTTTTAACTGTGGATATACAATGAGTTGTTCTTTTTCACTTCCAAAAACTGTAAATCTAATGGTGTTTTACAGTAAAATTACATTACATGTACCATTATATCTATTACAGTTATTTACCGTATATAGTAAGGAAACTTTCTGTTAACCAATTAACAGTTTTTAACTGTAAATTTACCAATTTACGATTTTTAACTGTAAATTATACGAGTTGTTCTTTTTCACTTCCAAAAACTGTAAATCTAACGGTATTTTACAGTAAAATGACATTAAATGTACCAATAGATCTATTATTTACCGTATATAGTAAGGAAACTTTCTGTTAACCAATTAACAGTTTTTATTTACCAATTTACGGTTTTTAACTGTAAATTATACACTGAGTTGTTCCTTTTCACTTCTAAAACCTGTAAATCTAACGGTATTTTACAGTAAAATTACATTAAATATACGATTAGATCTATTATTTACCGTATACAGTATAGTAACATTCTGTTAACCAATTAACAGTTTTGCACTGTAGTATTTTTACCGTGTTTTAAAATCAGGATTTTACAGTAATTCGTCATTGACTAACGAGGGATGTGAAAAGGAGAATCTGTAAGAGTATCTCAGTGATTTAAAGTGCTGCTGCATATTACGAGCAGCTCTCACCTGTTTAATGCTAATGCTCTTCAGTGACTCTCAAGGTCACAGGCGCTGTCGTGCATTCAGTGTGGCAGTAGGGGTGAGCTGTGTCTTTTTCAGCATGGAGCCATCTTGCCTTCGCTCAGGTCTGACCCTGCCGAGGGTGATTGTCACTGTTGCTCTGTCACGCTTCAGGCATTGCTTTGGTACCAGTTAGACTTTGATCTGTAGAACCTCGGACTGATCTCACTTCATCACGGCGTCATCCTTTCCTCATAGTCTCTTTTATTCACCTTGAATAAGAGGAATAATTTGCCACAAGATTAAAACGCTGTCATCATTTACTCTCATGTAATGAGAAGCCATTTTGACACATCCTGGCTGCTCTTAATGGAAGTCAATGGGGGGTATTAGAATATTTCTACAGTAGATATATTATAAAAGCGTTCCAGCTTATGCTCGATATTCTATTAATCTATCTCTCAAATCAAACATGGTAACTTGACTACTGTATAGCTTGGATTTGAAGAGTTATAGTGCATATTGACTGCTTTTTAAATGCTTTTATGGTGCTTAACTGAAGCCTGTCACTTTCATTATATGGAAAAGAACAGCCAGGTTTTTCTTCACCTTTTTATGTTTCACAGAAAAAACTCATAATGGTTTTGAGCGACATTAGGGTGAGTAAGTGATGATTGAAAGATAAGGGACCAAATTAGAGGACACTTTTTTTTCTGAGGATCTAGAAAGATGATTCGCAGCCCATTATCCTCAATATGCAGTGAGATCATAAGGAACATAGTGAAAGCAAATGTTCTCTAGTCTTTAATTTTAATGACAAATGGATCTTTATTATCTTCTTAGCCTGCGTGGGACTCAACTCCGCCGTTCTGCTGGATAAATCGCCTTCCTTGTTATTTTGGTGTCTCATGACAGGTAGCCTGAATGCACAATGAACTGTATTAGATATTCAAACTGAGGAATAAACCTATTAATATTAATGCTTTCCTGGCTTTTTTTTCTTCCATTCTGAATATTATATTAGTCATGTTTGCTGTTTACCACAACTAGAGTGGTTTGTTTCGCCTGACAAGAAAAGTTGTTCATATATTTGTTTGTTAATTTTTCCCCGGTAAGATCATAAACATACAAACTGGATACTCGGTTCAGAGGGCCACGTACAAAAGGAGCCAACGATCTATTGTGTTTTTATCTCTATTTAATACCAAAGCTTAAAATAATAATAAAAAAAGGCCTAAAAGTATGTTTTCAACTGACGTGACAGTCAGCGCAGTATCCTCTGTGGGCCGACATCAAAGTCTGCATGAGCTCTCGCTTCTCTGGAGAGTTGGATGAAACGACTGCATTTGATTTGCACATTTGGAAGAGAGCAATCCTACTACTCAAACCGCCATTTATTTCGAGCATTGGAGTAATGGGGTTCTGTAACTCTTCCATCTTTTATAAAGCAGCTTCTTTCACTGCACACACAGATGTAAACTTCATAATTAGCTGTCAGAGAAAGAGAGAGACCGACTGTAGTGGGTGCAAAACACATCCGTTTGTGGCCCTTTTCTTTCCATGACTGTTCTGATGCAAGTGAAACATGTCTTCCCTTTCATCCCTGATGCAATGACCAGGTTGAGATTGACAGCACTCTGATCTTCGTGGAAAATGAGAGCTCGCGTGAGAGCTGGGGAATAAGAGAGAGCCCTATCTTAGATGTCTTACTTAGATGTGCAGTTATAATAATCTGTGCTTTCTTATGGATGTCCTCAGGGTGTGGATATTGAATGTGTTTTATGTCCTTAGAGGGTCAGAAAATACTTTTTATTCTTTTATTGTCCCTTGAGTTTCACTTGTTAGTGTTTTTTTTTTTAACCATCACTCTTTGATGCTGAATTGACGCTATAGCCTCCAAATTTCACATTTGTCAACATTCGTCATCGAGGCATTAAAAAAACACCATCTTTTTTGTCACATAAAGTCATACAGGTGTGTACGGAGGCGTACTGCATTCACTTGAAGAAAAAAAATCTACTCTGTTTTTCTGAATTAACAAGTTAATAATCTCAGAATTACAAGATATTTTTTCATGGGAAAAAATTTTGCTCTGTTTTTCTGAATTAATGAGTTAATTTTTCATGAGAAAAAAAAATTGCTCCGTTTTTCTGAATTAACGAGTTAATTTTTCATGAAAAAAAGTTTTTGCTGTGTTCTTCTGAATAAATGAGTTAATTTTTCATGAGAAATTTTTTTTGCTCTGTTTTTCTGAATTAACGAGTTAATTTTTTCATGGATTTTTTTTTTTGCTCTGTTTTTCTGAATTAACGAGTTAAAAACAGAGCAAAAACTTTTTTCTCATGAAAAATTAACTCATTCATTCAGAAAAACAGAGCAAAAAATTTTGTTCCTCATGAAAAATGAACTCGTTAATTCAGAAAAAACAGAGCAATTTTTTTTTCTCATGAAAAATTAACTCGTTAATTCAGAAAAACAGAGCAAAAAAATTTTCTCATGAAAAATTAACTAGTTAATTCAGAAAAACAGAACAAAAACCTTTTTTTTCCATGAAAAATTATTTTGTAATTCTGAGATAATTAACTTGTTAATTAAGAAAAACAGAGTAGATTTTTTTTTTCTTCAAGTGAATGCAATACGCCTCCGTAGGTTTTTGACAGCGGGTGTAAATAAAAATGATGACAGATTTTTTTTTTCTAATTTCTTAGGGTGAACTATCGCTTTAAGACCTCTATGTAAACATCCTTGGTCCAGTCCTCAACAAAACCCTAAATCCTCACAATCTTTCTCTGAGTCCACACTTGTGTGACATAGGGCCTCTTTGACTGTCAGGTGTGCATATCGGCCACAGAGGGGCTATTCCGGTGGGAGGGTTGATGCAAATGTATGGGTTAGTGACGTCTAAAACCCTGTTGTAGTCCCATTCGAGTCGTTATTGTAGGCATTAAACTTCCTGATTTTTAAAAGTCGATTTCGAACAGACAAACAGCAACATTACACTCTATTTAAAATAAAAAAGTGAAATCGCAATCAACCACCCCTTTAACAGATAAAGAAACGCGTCATGAGACGACCGCTTTAAAGACATCAATAAATATACCATGTGTCATCGTTTCACAGCAAAACTAAAGATTGGCCATATATTGTGGGTCAGACTGCCATGAAAACACAGCCTGCCCTCAGCCATCTGTCTCGGCGCACCCGGAGCAGTTGATATTTGAGGAGAGACGCCTCCTTTGTGTCTTATAAATCTTGTTTGCCGGGTCTGTTTGTTTGCATTTGAACAACAGTAATGAGCTGTAGACTCTGTGGCTCTTCGCTGTGTGTTCCGTCCTTAATTATGACCATAATAATCCAATTACAGCATTAGCGGTGCCATGAGGAGTGCCTGCAGCAGCGGCCGCCTCATTACTGAGCACCTTTCCCTGATTCCCCAATCCAGACCACGATCACGCTCTCTTGACAAGACACATTTCATCACAGCTTTTTTTTTAGATCAGTCAGATGCTCCGGATAACAAGTTCTAACGGATTTTGAGAAGATTATATGCTGGTAGTGACGTGTGATGAAGAGTTTAGATAGATGACTATGAAAATAAACAAGTCTAGTACACCTCAAATGAAAGTCTACAGTACGTATCTTTTCTTCTTCTATCCTCTGCTTCTATAGATGTTTTAAACTAGAGTGGTCAGCCAAGGAAGCAATTTATAACACTTCTGAACACTTGTGCTGTTTTTTTATATGAAAGTGATGCCTTATTTTGGCCTCAATCTAAGACCGCATCACATGTATCCTATAGAGCACTTACCCGTGGGGTGAACCTTCAATCTCTGCTCAGAAATGCATAACGTTGCTGGAGACCAGAGGCGGTTTTGTTAAAATGAAAGTCAGCGTGAGAGATGGGGAAGAGTGAAAAACAAAGATGGTAGAAAAGGTGATATTTTTAGAAATGAAATCACAGTTACATGAAATTAAGTTCCTGATACAAAAAAAATAAGTCACAATGACCTTTTGTGAACATTTATATATCTAATACTCTGAGGCTGAAACAGGGTTGAATAGGCAAATGTCTGAGACAAGTAGTTTGTTTTAGGGAATTACAAACCTGCTCACATATATTCGAACGCACATAACTATAGAATCAATTCTTAATGCGCATGTGAACACCATCAGCGTTTATTATAGGTTTGCGTTTAAAGTCTGTTTAGAGACATTTATATACTGTACATTTTTACCTGCAGTTACTGTAAATCCGGCCTCTTGTTCAAAAACGCCAGAGGAGAACTGGCTACCGACTGAGCCTGGGTTCTCCCAAGGTTTTTTTTTTATCTCCATTGGGTCACCCGATGGAGTTTCGGACACCATTGGGTCACCTAATGGAGTTTTAGGACACCATTGGGTCACCTGATGGAGTTTTAGGACACCACTGGATCACCTGATGGAGTTTTAGGACACCAATGGGTCACCTGATGGAGTTTTAGGACACCATTGGGTCACCTTATGGAGTTTTAGAACATCATTGGGTCACCTAATGGAGTTTTAGGACACAATTGGGTCACCTGATGGAGTTTTAGGACACCATTGGGTCACCTGATAGAGTTTTAGGACACCATTGGGTCACTTGATGGAGTTTTAGGACACCATTAGGTCACCTGATGGAGGTTTAGGACACCATTGGGTCACCTGATGGAGTTTTAGGGCACCATTGGGTCACCTGATGGAGTTTTAGGACACCATTGGGTCACCTGATGGACTTATAGGACACCATTAGGTCACTTGATGGAGTTTTAGGACACCATTAGGTCACCTGATGGAGTTTTAGGACACCATTATGTCACCTAATGGAGTTGTAGGACACCATTGGGTCATCTGATGAAATTTTAGGACACCATTGGGTCACCTGATGGAGTTTTAGGACACCATTAGGTCACTTGATGGAGTTTCAGGCACCATTGGGTCACCTGATGGAGTTTTAGGACACCATTGGATTACCTGATGGAGTTTTATGACACCATTGAGTTACCTGATGGAGTTTCGGGCACCATTGGGTCACCTGATGGTGTTTTACGATGCCATTAGGTCACCTTATGGAGTTTTAGGACACCATTGGGTCACCTGATGGAGTTTCGGACACCACTGGATAACCTGATGGAGTTTTAGGACACCATTAGGTCACTTGATGGAGTTTCAGGCACCATTGGGTCACCTGATGGAGTTTTAGGACGACATTAGGTCACTTGATGGAGTTTCAGGCACCATTGGGTCACCTGATGGAGTTTTAGGACGACATTAGGTCACTTGATGGAGTTTTAGGGCACCATTGGGTCACTTGATGGAGTTTTAAGACACCATTAGGTCACTTGATGGAGTTTTAGGACACCATTAGGTCACTTGATGGAGTTTTTCGGTTCCTTGCCACTGTTGCCTTTGGCTTGTTCAGTTGGGGATGTTCAAATGAATTAACCAATCAGTAATACCATTGATCAGCTCTACTGAACATGGAATGAACATTTTTATTATGTTTTGATTGATACGTTGAAGCTGCTTTGATGCAATCTATATTTTGAAAAGCGCTAAATAAATATACTTGACTTGACTACTCTTTTTGTGCAAACAGTTTTCACACAACAGAAACCTTCTTGCCGTATATTGTCAGCAATTTTTTTGCGGGGACATTCATTTTGGATAGCAGCTGTAGTAACTAAAAAAAAAAGTTAATCTAACCTTTTGACAACAGTTTGGATCCATTAATGGCATTGTAGTTTTCAACAGTGGCTATACCGACTGTCGTAAAATTCACGAAACGCTTTTTGGCATGCATGATCCAACTAGACATGATTCTTTTTTCCAAAAATGTCTGTCCATGAGGAGCGTCTCGAATCACTTTAGGTATCTTTGGGCTTAGTGTGCTGTCTTTCATCTGTAGCTAACTCTCCTATTCATCACCTCATACTCTTTTAGTGCACTTCTCTCCTCCATCAGAGCTCCAGCTTTATTATTAGCTTTCAAGAAAATTGTTGTGAATCATGTTCCTTTGTGGTAATGGTGGAGGATCTCGGTGGAACTCCGTTTTTTCGTGTGAATGAAGTACTGTACAAGCTCTCGGGCTGACTGGTTAGACATCTTTGCTTTTTGAAATCGCTAAGGCAAACATTCCTTGAGCTCCCTGCGCTCCTCTACCAGCCTTTTAATGAAAGTCAAGGCAAGATGCTGAAGATGAAAGCACTAATGGAAGACGTCCGTGGCTGTGCACTCATTAAATTGTGTCGGATTCTCTCGAACACACCGACAGCGGCTTACACGTGTCCTGCTGTACTGTACTACACCTTGCCTGGTGTTACATGCTTGAATTTGCATTTTAATGCATTTATTTTCATCGCAAATGCTCTCTCACCAAAGCAGTTATTCACTTACAGAGAGCACCGTACCAAACTATGAGCAATTCAGTTGTATCTTTTGAATTAGATCATTTTACGTTTGATTAAATTAACACATTTCCCCTGTTTTATCATTACCGAGTGGGAGGATACTCGCTTCAGCTTCTGAATTTTGATTTGAATCAAGTGTAAAATGTTTTATATTGTGACCATATATCTTCTAATGAAAGAAACAAAGAAGACTTACAGTACAGATTCCTTCATGGAAATGGCTATGCACACTATTTTTCTTTCTCCTCTCCTTCTTATACTTTGATATAATAAAGAGAGTCAGTTGTTTGCATTGGTTTAGTTTTGTAGGAAACTCACTGTGGCGATATTAGACGGATACAGGGCTGCTAGCCGTACGTCATATCTAAAATGTCTGTTAAGACCAACATCTGCTTTACCGTTTGTCAAAAATTATGTTTCGAGACCATATTTTAGATCTGAAAACTTCTTAAGCTACAGGAAAGTTCTTGTAAATGTGGACCATCTTTTTTCACCAGGGTTTTTTTCAGACTTTAAGTAGCGTTTAGATAAATTGTGGATAAGGTCAGCTACAAATGATTATTACTCGAGAAGATATAAATCGATTGAGTTGATATGTTCAACTTGACCTGTTATATTTGAGAAATACAGAGTGACAAAGCTTTTTTGTTGGCTTGTTTGTAGAGTGTGTGTATATATTTATTTCATGGTTTCATGAGATGCACTTAAGCGTTGAGACTGCTTGCTGTTCCAAATACAAATGAACGAATTTTCTATTCACAGTTAAGACATTTATACTTATTTAAGTCAAACTTGTGAAACGAGTTTGTGGAGGAACATGCTAGAGGTTACTGTAAGAGTGTTTGTACCTTGACCAGCAAAGTTTGATCCTGTTTCTGTCTCTTTTAAAGTAGTAGTTCACTTTTAAAAAAAAAAAAATAAAAAAAACAAAACTTTTGCTGATCATTTACTCACCCCCATGTCATCCAAGATGTCCATGTCATTCTTTCTTCAGTCGAAAAGACATAAAGGATTTCGATTTCGTTAAGGATGTTTTCATTTTTTTTGAGGAAAACATTCCAGGATTTTTCTCCATATAATGCACTTCAGTGGGAACCAAACGGTTCAAGGTCCAAAAGACAGTTTCAGTACAAACTAGGCTTTAAAAGGGCGTTAAAAGATTTTAGACGATGAATAAGGGTCTTATCAAGCGAAACGGTCATTTAAAAAATTGACAAAGTTTAAGTTTTATAAGCTCAAATGCTCGCCTTGCTCTGTACTGTGATGCGCGTTCGTGACCTGTTCGAACTCGTTTATCAAAATGAACGAATCTTTTTTCATGTCATTTGGTTCATTCAATGAACAAAATGAATGAATTGACTCAGAAAAAGATTTGTTCATTTTGATGAACGAGTTAAAACAGGAGAGTCACGGACGCGCATCACAGAACAGAGCAAGGCGAGCATTTGAGCTTATAAAACTTAAACTTTGTATAATTATTTATTAAATGAGCGATCGTTTCGCTTGATAAGACCCTTATTCATCGTCTGGAATCGTTTAAAGCCCTTTGAACAATTTGCAGTTTGCACTGGAACTGTCTTTTGGACCTTGAACCATTTGGTTCCCATTGAAGTCCATTATATGGAGAAAAATCCTGGAATGTTTTCATCAAAAACCTTAATTTCTTTTCAACTGAAGAAGGAAAGACTTGGACATCTTGGATGATATGGGGGTGAGTAAATTATCAGCAAAAGTTTTTTTAAAAAAAAAGTGAACTACTCCTTTAATGCCTGAACAAGACCTCCAGGGAGGCCGTGGCTCTGGTCCAAAGCATATATAAAATATCTAGGGCTGTAGTCAACCAAAGAAATCCTTAGTCGACCAAAGTCTTGTCCTGCGCAACGATTAGTCGACTAAAAAAAAAAAAAAAAAAAAAAAAAAACGTGACGTTTTGATTGAACATTTTTTAAACAATTGTCATTGACTATTTATAAAACAACAACGAAAAAAGATCACAAATAAATAAAACTATAATAATAATACAATTATTTGAAAATTAAGTGATTTTTTTAACTGCAAAAAGTGAGGAGCTCTGTCCTAGGTCTATAACAGTCACAATCGCGCACCTGACCACATCATACGCTGCAAAAAATATAACTGCTATCTGCCACATAATGAAAAATCCTATCAAAAGCTTTCATTTATACATGCTTTATATTTATTCTTTACTTTCAAAGCTATGGGTTAACTTTCGTCCTGACGATCAAGGCGTTTTAAAACAACACAAACCCAAATAGCCTAAAAACAATCATAATAATAGGCTGTACGACCGCGTATGTTTATTTTCGTTCTGTTGCATTATTTAGGCTATTTTCAAATGCGTCAAGTGTACAAATAAAAACGAAAACATATTTAAAAAACACAATCTATTGAGTCAGCATGATATAAAAGGCTGCTCACGTCTTTTGCGCGCTCAAGTTCTGTAGGCGCGCGACTTGCGCGCTCGCAATGCAGCAACGCGGTCGCCTCCCTCCACAGTCTTGTCGTCTTTGTTTTAAAATGCAGCCAGACAAAAGATTTAGATTTCTTGGACATTTTGTCGACTAAAGCCAAAACAAGCAGCGTTCTACCTGAATGAATACAGCATCCCTTACCGAGCGCGAGCAGCAGCGCAGCCGGACACATGCGGTTCCCGAGTGTATTATGTGTGTGCGCTAAACTGTGGCGCTGTTACAAAAATAGCCTAAATTAAAGCATTTTAAAGTTGGGGACAAAACATAGGCTAATTATATTTAGAATACAGCAATAAATAACTGCTTATAAAGTAATAAATATCAAGGAGTAAATTATTGAAAAATTCGTTTTATTGGTAAAAAAAAAAAAATGCGACTGGTCGACCAATAAGAATGTCAGTCGACCAAGACGGCATCGACCGATTAGTCGACTAAACGACTAAAGTTGACAGCCCTAAAAATATCCAAATATATAAAATATCTCATAAAATGCATGAGATATTTTATATATGCAGTGGAATATATTTTATCATACACTACAGTAGCATTCAAAAGGTCAGTATTTTGTTTGTCACATTTATTTAAAGAAGTATCATATGCTTATCTTGTGAAGTAGCCTAGAATTACAATTTAAAATGACAGTTTTCTATTTTATGTTATAATTTATTCCTGTGATCAAAGCTGAATTTTCAGTGTCACATGATCATTCAGAAATCATTCTAAAATGATGATTTGCTGCTCAAGAAACACAATATATTACTAGCTTAATACGTTGACCAACAACAGTTGTGCGGCTTAATAGTTGTGTGGAAACGGATATATGCATGTTTGTGTATATCCTCAATAATGGTCAAAATGAGCTGCCCAGTATTTGTGTGTGGTGTATTAGAGTATCACAGCATTAGCAATGCAAACGCTATTGAAATCCGGCATTAGTCTAGTCTTCACATAAGTAAGTTGTTGCCTATACAGACTGTTCCAAATGAGTCACTACTGCATGGCAGCTGCCTGTGTAGACGCCGGCACGCAGAAAAGCATCTCACTAGGTTTTGTTATAGAGCCCATGTTGGCATTACACACTTGTCAGCTAACATAAAGATAAAGAAAGCAGACATAATCTGACTTAGTCATCCCGATCCATTACAAAGGGAAGAGTTGGCCTGAATAACTTTGCAACAAAACCGTCTCCCCCGCTCGTTCTAAACAGCGCTCGTTAGGTTAAGCACATTAAACAGGATTGATGAATGCAATGCGCTCTCAGGGCCTGAAGTGTGCCACACGGTACAAGAGAGGATCAGGCCCGCGTTTCGTCTCGAGTGGCTGGCCCAATCACTTGATTTTTCTTGTATCGATCCTTGCCCAGTGGAATAACCCTTAGATATTGCGATGCACGGAAAATGGCCGCTTTTCAGAGTCAGACGCATCCCTCTGAATCCCGCCTACTTATCATTCTTTTGATGTCTGAGGTGGACGACCTCAGTGTCACACGAGTAATGGAGGACATCGCATTGATGCACGCTGAGACAATAGACGCAGTCCATTGAGATATGAGCAAAGATGATACAGAAGGACGGGAGTAGATGAATGGCAAACAGCCGGCGTATTTCAGTTGAATCACGAACAGTTCATACGTTAACATTCAATTCGGCATGCGTGTCGGGGGATATTTCATGCATACGGATGCGTTTCAGAGGAGTTTGTCGGTATGATTTTGATGTATGAGAACCCTGGCTTCTCGTTTCTAGAATGCAAAATGCACCCGGAGATATTACAGTAACGCATCGATATGGAAGTTGAGTTGTTTATCACGGGCGGGAAGACATTTCTTTGTCTGAATGAGATATGCACACAAACATTTTTGCATCTCCCCCCACTGAACTTCATTTATAATATTATTCAAGGTTTCTTGCAGTCATAATTTAGTTGTCATGGCCCTTTTCCACTTCTCCCTGACCTGTGGTGGAATGTAACGAAGTACAAATACTTCGTTACTTTACTTAAGTGCATTTTTCACGTATCTTTACTTTACTTAAGTAGAATAAATTGTGGATACTTTTTACTTTTACTTCGTTACATTTTGCAACAATTATTGGTAACGCTTCCTTTTACAGTACAGTACTTGCAGTGTACTTGCAGTGCATTTACCTAGAAAGTAGTGGCTAATATAAGGTAAGTACATGGAACTGGGCTAGGTTGAGGGGTAGGTTCAGTGTTAGTACTAGTTATTACCCAGTAATTGTAGTTACTAAAATAAGTACATAGTATTTACATGGGTAACTGGACTGTAAAAGGAAGTGTTACCCAATTATTCTACTTTCTACTCCGCTACATTTCTACAACTTCTGTTACATTTTCATGACATTATCTGATCAGTTTTTCCCCTTCCAAACGTAATCTGACCGTCCGTTCGTTGCACGTTTGTCTCACCAGTGACGTTTGGTTGCCATAGATACATCAACTAAATGCGTCTCGCACGCAATGTGTTTATCGTGCAACTTTTACGCGAAAATTTGTTTTTACGTGGATAGGAAACACACCGTGTGTAATATACGTTTGGTTAGGATTATGGCAATCCAAGAGGTTCAGAAATACACCATAAATTAATCGCGTTTACTGCCAAACATAGTTATTAACATATAGTATGGATAAGCATGGTTTATATTGCCTAATTGCAAACTTGTTTCGGTATTTTTTGTCATTTACACACTCACAGCATGACAAACTTCTAGACGATGTGGCCATGTCACTTGGATCATATTTAACTTGATCTAAGCTATTGACTGTTTTGTTGTCGACTATAGCTAGTTAGAAAGACTAAGCTGTTAGCAGCTAACGTTACGTTGTTAGACTGTGTCAATAGCTTAAATCAAGTTAAATATGATCCATTCATCGTCTAGTTTGTCATACTGAGTGTTAATGAAAAAAAATGCTAACGTACGTGCTTACTTGGTGATTCCACGAGATAACGTTAACGTTAGATGTCTGAATAGTCCATATTTGGCCACTGCGTGGGGTCATTAATCCAGTTTTCGACCATTCCAAAGGGACACCTCTGTAACCCCGTATTCAGTAACATTAGCTTCTTTAAGTTTGTGCCATTTTTGCTATCAATAAACTTTGCAGATCTAGTGCGAGTTCTGTTCTCATGGGAATCCGTTTGTTTTCCCATAGAAAGTATAGAGATGTTTTCCCCCAAAAGGGGGCGTTACCCTTCGATGACACAAAAGTAGCGTTGCCTTATTAGGTTGAATGAGTTAGAATTAAATCTTTTATTAATCATTAGAAAATAGTCATTAAGAAAATCAATTGTCATGCAAGTACTTTTACTTTTAATACTTTAAGTACATTTAAAATCAGGTACTTTTTACTTTTTACTTAAGTATGGTTGTCATTGTGTTACTTCTACTTTTACTAAAGTAAATATTTATCTGGTTATTTGTACTTTTACTTAAGTACTGACATTCAGTACTTCCTCCACCACTGTTCCTGACCCTTGGATGTAAGCATGCTGCTTTTTGCTGCTGTACCTTTAAGACCTCTAAGTATGTAAATGACTTGATTGGCTCACATTTTCACTTTTGAGATGGAGCATTGGAATGGAAAAAAGCAAAAACGCCCCCAACAAGGTCAGCCTTCATAAATAATAGGGTGGTGGGAGCTTTGTGCTGTGAAGGAAAAATCCATTTTTTTTTAAATATTTTTTTGTGTGGATGTGTGTGATTGGCCCCTTTAAAAAGACCTTCCTTTTTTTCATTTTCTCTCTATATGTGTAAGATTAAACCCCAGCGCTCATAGGAAGGTGTGAGTTGTTGCGTTTGAATATTCCCCGTCGGCACAGCCGCTAGATCTCCTGGTGTCACAGTAAATGTGAGAGACCATCGCTATCCACCTCAACCAGCGCTGCATGTTACAAACGCTTGTCAGGCGCGCTCATTTTAATTGATTTATCTGCAGCGTACACATACTCACAGCCAGCTCTATCTGTCTTGCTTTGGGCTGCAACTTTACTTATTGCATTGCCACACACTGAAAGAAAATCTATTTACACTATGCAGACACACATACATACATACAGAAGCTACATGCACATGTTACATAGAATGGATAGGCTTTTTAATAGATAGTTACATAGAATAGATAGTCGCACTAAAAGCCTTTGAATGAGATTTGAAAATTATATAGCTTTTTATGTACTTGACAGACAGATAAATGCTAGGCTAGGCTAGGCAGATAGGCTTAAAGGGATACTCCACTTTTTTTGGAAATAGGCTCATTTTGTCACTCCCCCAGAGTTAAACAGTTTGGTTTTACTGTTTTCGAATCCATCCAGCCGATTTTCTGATATTTAGAAGAATATCAGTGACCAGACAGTTTCTGGTCTCATTGACTTCCATAGTATATATTTTTTCCTACTATGGAAGTCAATGAGACCAGAAACGATCTGGTTACTGATATTCTTCTAAATATCAGAAAATCAACTGAATGGATTAGAAAACGGTAAAACTCAAACGTTTAACCTTGAGGGAGTTGTAAAATGAGCCTATTTCCAAAAAAGTGGAGTATCCCTTTAATGCTAATATACATTTGACATTGATTTTCGGTAGGAAGGACGATTATTTCTACAAGCTGTACGAGTGAGGTATTTTTCAATGTTCTTCATTGGCTGTAAAGCAAGGCATTAACGAACAGCTCAGAGCTTTGGAAATTGCACTCATTCTCACACACACACTCTGAAGTGGGGTATCCCATGGACCGGCAGTGGTCTGTGTGGACTGAAGCGCAGTTAGTTAGGATTGCGTGGGTGCACACCATTACTTACACTGGATGCCTTATCTCTTTATTTAAGCCCAGAGGAATTACAGCGCCAGAGAAAGCTGAGAAAGAGAAACTGAGTGAAAGAGATATCAGATAAGAGATTTAGTATCAGAACCGGACAGAATTACAGCGCCAGGGCCGTGTTCAAACACACACTCGTTCGTAATGAGTCAGCCTGGGGCGAAACATGTACATAATGTGACATTTCTGTTTATTAGTGGTGCCTACAAAGGGAATGTATGTTTGTACATATATTAGAGATTTAGTGTGTAAGCTGCATGGACATGGATTATACCTTAAAGGGATTGTCCACTTTTTTTCTGGATATAGGCTCATTTTGTCACTCCCCCAGAGTTAAACAGTTGAGTTTTACCATTTTCGAATCCATTCAGTCGTTTTCGGAGATTTAGAAGAATATCAGTGACCAGACAGTTTATGGTTTGATTGACTTTCATAGTATATTTTTTTCCTACTATGGAAGTCAATGAGACCAGAAACTGTCTGGTTACTGATATTCTTCTAAATGTCAGAAAATCGCCTGAATGGTTTCGAAAACGGTAAAACCCAACTGTTTAACTCTGGGGGAGTGGTAAAATGAGCCTATTTCCAAAAAAGTGGAGTATCCTTTTAAATTGTAAGGTTTGTTGGGGGTTACATATATGAATTCCACCTGGTGGCCAATAAAATGAGCAAAACAATACCATTGGCTTACATTAAAGCCGGATTTAGAGACCAGAATACTTCACCGCCAACAAACAACACAAGTAGCTGATTCTCTTATTATCATCTATGTTTCCATCCAGATTGAAAAACTGCATAAATGTATCATCCAATGAGAAGACATGCACATATACTATGATGGAAACATTGAAAAAATTATCTCGATGCACAACAAAAAAACTGCCTCAACAGTGGATGTGATTGGATAACTGATTTAACCAGTGGACCAATCGCATCGCGCCACATCTCAAATGTTGGTTTGATCATTGTGAAATGCCTGAGCCGAAGTCTATCGTCAGAATGTTTTGGTATAATGACCTCTCAGAAGTGTCTCACATGATTGCGTTCTCGAACACCAGCATCCGAGCGCAAGTTAACATGACAGTGTTTATTGCGTTTCGCCTGCGTGCTCTGCACTTATGCTGATGCATTTATGATGGAGGCAAAAAAAGTCATTTATGATGGAGGCAAAAAGAGCCACAGCGGCTTCCCTGATTGTAACAACTTCCATTTTTATTACAGATATTTTGCTCCAATTTCCTAGGAAGGGACGATTTTGTTCTGTTGAACACATGGGATGGAAATGGTGCTTTCTTCACAAATGGTTTATGCAATATATTAATTGTGCGCTTAAAGGAGTAGTTCACTTTTGAAAAAAACTTTTGCTGATAATTTACTCACCCCCATGTCATCCAAGATATCCATGTCATCCTTTCTTCACACTCTCAGATTAAAGGTACAAAAGCTCTCATTGGGGCTGCACCTTTGTACCCAAAGGCTGCATATTGGTAACTTAGTGGTGAATTTAAGCACCTAAAATGTATATATTAACACCTAAAATGTACATATTAGTACCTAAAATGTTCATATTAGCACCTAAAATGTACTTAGCTCCTGAAATGTACATATTAACACTTAAAATGTACATATTAGCACTTAAAATATACATATTAGGACCTAAATTGTACATATTTGGATCTAAAATGAACATATTAGGATCTAAAATGGACATATTTTCGCCTAAATGTACATATTATGACATAAAATGTTCACATTAGCACCTGAAATGTACATATTAACAACTAAAATTTACATTTTAGTACCTAAAATGTACATATTAGCACCTAAAATGGACAAGAGTTTACCTTTTGAAAAGTATAGCCCCATTCTGAGAGTGCAGTCGAAAAGAAATTAAGGTTTTTGATGAAAACATTCCAGCATTTTTCTCCATATAATGCACTTCAGTGGGAACCAAACGGTTCAAGGTCCAAAATACACTTTTGTCAACGAACGAAACGAACGAATTGACTCGGAAAAAAAATTCGTTCGTTTTGATGAACGAGTTTGAACAGGAGAGTCACGAACGTGCATCACAGAACAGACCAAGGCAAGCATTTGAGCTTATAAAAATAAAACTTTTTTTTTTTTTTTTTTTTTTTTTTTAAATGAGCGATCGTTTCGCTTGCCAAGACCCTTATTCATTGTCTGGAATCGTTTAAAGCCCTTTGAACAGTTTGCACTGAATATGTCTTTTGGACCTCGAACCATGGTTCCCAATGAAGTCCATTATATGGAGAAAAATGCTGGAATGTTTTCATCAAAAACCTTAATTTCTTTTCCACTGAAGAAAGAAAGACATGGACATCTTGGATGACATGGGGGTGAGTAAATTATCAGCAAACGTTTTTTTTTTTTTTCTTCAAAAGTGAACTACTCCTTTAAGTTCAAATCGCAACTTTTGATAATAATAGTTTTATCACCTTTGCGGAATTGTTATAACGTCCACCATCACTGATAATTAAAAAATAATTGATCAACTTATTGAAATAATACTGACATTAGTATTAGTAGTAGAAGTAGTTTTAGTAGTTATATATAATTATATATATAGAAAATGTGTTAACATAAATAATAACAAACATATAAACTAATAATAATATGTTTCCATAATGTATTCTTCTTCAAATAGAAGATTTTCAGTGACAGTGGAAGCGAGGCATTTTTCCCTCCCTCAAATGCTATATATGTAATATGGTGATTGGCAGGGGAAGGGAGATGGCTGTTCAGCAGGACAGGTATATCATCAGCTTCCTGTCAGAGAGGAAGTCCCTCGCTGTCCCGCTGTGAGCACAGATGCCTATTACCTCTGTTATGGCCGCATGTCAGGTGGAGAATGGACACTTTACGCACGGAGGTGAGCTGGAAACTGTGCCGTACGGCCTTTTGAATGCTCCGGAAAAAATCCAACAATTGAGTCCTTTATGGGAAATTCACTTTTGCTATTCGGCTGAAAAGAGTGTCGCTTTCTCTCACCTTCTCTTTTATCCTCGGAATGCCGTGTTCGGCGCAAACCCTCCCTGCGGTGGCTTTAAGGTCACTTTTGGGTTAATAAATCCACTGCTTGTCACTCAACCACTTCCCTGAAACTGCCAATCAAACACACTCAGCCCGAACTGCAAATGTGGGCTGGAAACAATCACGTTATTGAATCGGATATAGCCTGGAAGCAACCAGTCATGAGTAGAGATGGAGTAAACATCAGTTTATGTATCATGTTATTAGCTGGTGGGCAAACCCACCTGCTGTGTGGGTTCAGCGTTGGAAAATTACATCAAATGCTTCCTTTATGTGTGGGATTGAGTACTACAAAAGCACTGTACATAACCTCCGCTCTCACCCTCGGCTGATGTGTGGGAATTCAATATTCCTTCACCTCATCATCAATAGGGCGAAGCTTTTACAGCCGTTTTCCCCCCAACCCGATTCATTATGCCTCTGCTGGCCGTTTTCCCGTTTCACTTTTTTGACATCTTCCTCATCTAGCACACCTGATTCAGCTCGTTCGATACTCCAAGACCTGAATTAGAGGTGTCTGATAAGGGAGACATCCAAAATGATTCTCGGTGTATTCACAGTGAGGTGTTACTTGACTGTACGGGGGTGTTGTAAAACGGTGGATGGCCCGGAAGTCTCACGGGACGGGCTTAATTCTTGTTCCTTTCATAAAGGGAATTGTCTGTCTCTACCTCGATCTGTTTGGACCGGTGACTGAGACAGGGGAGGCGTGTTCAATACTTCATTTCAATACCTCAATACACGCTGACTTAATTTCCCAGGAGCACGAGCGAACCAGAGGCTGGCTTTTCCAATCTCACGGCCAGCCGTGGGACGACTTCCTCGGGCCACTGCAGACACCGTATATCTGCTGCCGCTCAGTCAGGACTGGTCGGGCAATTACGTTACAGTCGGACAAACACAGACACTGCTTCTGCTGAGGGGTCTGGGAAGTTACCTGGCTTTAATTTGTCTTTCGATCCCTAATTTCACACGCCCTCTTGATAATCGGCAATGACAGGGAAATCATTGGATTTAAACAACTCGGAGATGCAAGGCTGCGAACACACTCAAAGGTCTGACTGCTCGACATCGTGTCAGGATTTAAACAAATTTGTACGCCTGTTTGGCAGATTGTCAGGGCTTTTTTGTGTGAGGTTATGACCCAGACCATCATGTTGATTGAAGCGCACATTTCAGCTGTTTGTTTTGTTTCCAGTGCCATTTATTCGCAGTATTCAGCCCAGAAAATATGCTTCACGGCAGACGGGAGCGTGATGGATCAAAAGAGTTAATGCAGATAAACTGCATTAATTATAAATCTCAGAATGACAAATGGCTGCTGTCATGTAATGAAAAATTCCAGCACACTCAGAGTTTGGCCGTTTCATTAACGTTGTGCTATTTACAGCAGCACGAGAAGAAAACCGTCTATTGACAAGGATGAAAACGAGAAGGAAAACTGTCGAAATGTTATTTTTATAATGTGCGTTCGTGTTTAAAGGGTTTTAATCCTGTCAGTATTTACTCACCCTCATGTTGTTCCAACCCCGTAAGACCTTCGTTCATCTTCGGAACACAAATTAAGAAATTTAAGATCGCTCATGCATACTAGTAGCCTGGATGCCAGCCCGAACTCCGCCCACAACATTTTTTTTGGACGGGAAGTTCGGTCTGGACTCGATCCATTGAGGAGTAATTATGATCGGTTCAGAAATCATCGGGCCAATCAAATTGCCAGGGCGGGCTTTCCAATTGAGTGCAGAGGGTTTTTTTTTCTCCTGGTTCGGTTACGACACGCCTCATAATCAAATCAAGAGGGGTTTCAGACTCATCTTCCGATAGGAAAATGAGTATGACGAAGTCAGGCTAGCATACTAGTCCATAGGATTCTTGAGGGAAGGACACTTGCTGCCATCGAAAAGTCATTAAAGACATCGTGACTACAGTGGCTCAATTTTGACTTTATCAAACGACGAGAACACTTTTTGTGCGCAAAAACAAACAAACATAACGACTTTATTTCAACTATTCACTTTCTTCCCTGGGCCTCGAGTCAGTTAACGTAGTGTGATTGCGTAGAGATAAGTCACACGTAGGCTCACTATTGGCCGACGCTGGTCATGTGTGTGATGCGTATGATGTACAATAACAGAAGCTTACGCTCTTAAACTAGTAACCTGACTCGAGGCAGAGAGAGAAATAAACAAATAGTTGAAATAAAGTTGTTATTTTTGTTGTTTTTTGCACACAAAAAGTGATAAAGTCATTTGATAAAGTTAAGATTGAGCCACTGTAGTCACTTGGACTATTTTAACGATGTCTTTAATGACTTTTCGAGGCCAGCCAGTTTCATTCCCTCATGAAGCCTATGGACTAGTAGCAGGAGCGATCTTCATATCTTAAATATCTTTATTTGTGTTCTGAAGATGAACGAAGGTCTTACGGGGTTGGAACAACATTAGGGTGAGTAAATACTGACAGAATTTTCATTTTTGGGTGAACTAACACTTTAATAGTTCCCAGAACTTCTAAAAAGACAGCCAGGTAAAATGGAAACAATTCAGTTATATACTTTGAGTACACGTGTCGACATTATCAATGTAATGTACAGAAACTATTTTAGATTTTACGCTATCACTTGCATCATTTATGCCAGTTACAACTATATTCTCACAGTTGTTAAAATCCCAGATTGTCGATGGATATCTTTTAGATATCTTTCACTATAAAACGCATACATTGAAACGCCGGTGGTTGGTGTTTGAATAAACGTATGAATTTTTAGCGGAAGGACTAGGTGACAATTTGACAAACCGATTTCTGCCCTCTCAGGACACACACATATGCACACAGATGTACTCACAAAGACACACGCTGATCTCTGTCGCAGGATGAATAGTAGGCGGAGAGGGCAGGTGGATTCGCACAAAGTAATGAAATGAAATGACGGTCCTCCAGGAAGAGTAGGCAAAAAAAAAAATCCTCAAGAAAAAAAAAATGAGGGCAGATTTGGCTGGCCAGGAAATTGAAGCCATTGCAAGCAAATTGAGTTCAGGTCCTTTTGAAGGGAGAGAGCACACCAATAAATTTGGCCCCTGCCAGGCGTTCGTCGACGATTGTGTGTGGGGGGAGGGGGTGTGGGAGCATCCGTTAACCGGGGTTGGGTGTGTGTGTGGACGGTAAACAGAAGACACCAGGCGGAGGAGACGCTAGCAGTCTTCACAAAACATGCACGTACATTATAAACACAGCCAGGAAAAGACTCCGCTAGCTCATCCAGCATTGGAATTCAACAGAGCGTCTGCGTAGGTGGCAATAAACATGGGCGCTTCCTCCAAAAAAGATTCACAGAAAGTGCTAAGTCATCGTTTGAGCGGGATTCAAACATCCTAAGATCAAAGCTTTCTTTTCTCAGAAAGAGGAGGTGCTCTCTGAACGCTCATTCCTGCTTATACAGTAATGAACTTGGCCTAGAGTTGAGAAAAAAACGGAATCACACATCCGTCGTCCTCTCAATGTGTGAGTGAATTTATAACAATATGATTATTGATAATATAATATGGATCCTGTATGCAACCTCAATTCAAAGTTGAGGTTTCTTTTTCGGTAACACTTAACAATAAGGTTCATTAGTTAACTACTACTTTAGTCAAAGCTACACTGTGTAACTCTTTTAGTTTATTCTTAGCTAAAAACACTTAGTTATTTCAAAAATATATGTGCTCATTAATTTATGTTTACTTCGTTCAAGTAATAAAGTATTCTCCCGAGTGTATAACATGCCATTGAAAATATACGGGTAAGGGATTGTAATGTCGGTCGCCATGTTGCCCCTCCATCTTGAAAGTACATTAGCCAAAGAGGGACATACCCGTTAATTCAAGCTTCGCCTTTCGCGTTTACGTTTGAGTTAACACTCATGGACGAGGTCGAACTGGAAGCCATGTTAATCTTGGACTACACTGGCCACCGTAGGAGTTAAAACGAAATCGGAATTGAGAGAAACAGAAACTAATATTCACTGGATGGTCATATTCAACACTAGATGGGGGTAAAAAATCACACAGTGTAGCTTTAACATGAACTAATTTTATGCTGCGTTCCAGGCAGGTTTATGAACACGTAAATCACGATTTCAAACCACGACTCACGACTTTGTAACATTCCAGGCCAGTCACGCCAAACTACCTGAGCGCAATATACATTCTTATTGTTTCAGACACATAACATTGTAATACATAATCGTGTGGGTATTATTATTATTATTATTATTAATTTGACTGCAACGTTATGTTGTCCTAAAGTGTATTCTCACTGTGTGTCTGCAGAAACACTGTATCCGTAGGGGCTGCCATTGTTGTTCTGAATGGTTTTGCGGGCTATGTGACGTCAGAGCTCTTAACTGGGAGTACATCGATCTAGTACGAGTTCACGGGTGGGAAGTCACGGGTTTGACTGCCGTTCCAGTGCACTTTCACAGGTCATAAGGTTGGAAAAACCAGCGCAGTCTCATCCCAAGATGTCATACCTTTAACGTCGGTTAGATGGCGTTATCGGATCCTAACCCTACCCCAGACCTAAACCTACCCCGTCACCTAACTGATGTTAAAGGTAAAGCGTCAGTTGTATGACGTCCCAGGATCGTCATGTAACTGACGTTAAAGGGTACCCTAAAACAGCGGATGTTCACATATGGTCAAAAGACGTCCCAATACGTCAGCTATATGACCTCTTGGGATGAGACTATGTTAGAAAAACACGGGTTAAACACGGGCCTGGAACGCGGCATTAATTTCAACATTAACTAATTCGTTATTAAAAACATGGTTGTATTTGTTAACACAAACAAAGTTTGTTGCTTTGTGAAGGAAGCGGGAACCGGCGAACGTTCAAAAGACTTTAATAAAATAAATAAATAAATGCAAAACAAAAGTAAAGATGGCAGGCCCTCACGGTTGACTGCCGCCACACATAATAAAACAAAACATCAAATAAATCAGGCCTGGTCCTCACTGGATCTTCACTGTCATCGCTCCCCCTTTTATGCTTCCGAGGGGGGTGATCTTGTTAGTTCACAGAGATTCATGTTTCACAGAGATTCACAATACATTAACTGGCGAGAACTAAACTCATGTTAGTTTATACTAGACTTGTAGTCAAGACCACCTAAACCGAGACCAAGATACTACCAAGACCAGAGGGTATCGAGACCAAGACAGACCAAGTCTAGACCGAGATTGGAGGGGAAGCCCGAGATCGGAGCGTCTCCAAATGAACCCATTCTGCAACTTTTAAATACATAATTATATTTTTAAAAACAAAATTATAAGTTTAAGTCGATGATCCGAAAGTTGGTTGTTTTGTTGCTATGGTTACACACACCCACACACTGTCTTCACTCGGACGCACGCTTCAATCATCGTCGTGGATGTTGCAGTATTGTGTTGCAAATCCCCCGACCACTATGCCGGTCTGAGACAGCGAGACCTAGAAAAGACCGAGAGGTCCGAGACCAAGACAAGACCAAGACCAAAGACCGTCATGGCCGTGACAAGACCGAGACCAAGTTAAAGTGATCTCGAGACCGGCCTCGAGACAACATCACTAGTTTATACATTATCTAATGTTAACTAATAAACCTTATTGTAAAGTGTTACCGCTTTTTTAAATTCCAAATGGTTTCTCGAATTGGTACTCAACTTTACTTGGGGCTAAATGGGCTTCCCCTTTCTTTTTCCGCAACCTCCTTCTATTCGTCTTCCCGTGGCCAAGATCTCTCCTTCTCCTGCTAATTGTGGCGGTTGCTCAGCAGGGCTGTTGAGACTGAAGCAAGAGTTGACATAGGGTGGAATCATAACCCCCAAGGCCTAATTAACTCTGTTGGTTCCCCAATTAATCCATTAAGTTGTTTTGGCTGGGATGCAAGGCCCGAGGCAGAATTTTATATACGCCGCTGCATTAGACGCTAAGATGTTTGCAAAGGGGGCTGGATTAACTGCATGACATAGCATGTGATTTTGAGATCATTCCTTTTGATTTCTTATCATATTGTAATTGTTTTAGGTGCCTGCTCTATGGTTATCTCATGCGTCGTGTCGGTCGGCCTTTCATTCAGTCTTTGAAAACCGGGCCTGTAATGAGCTGCAAAGCTTGACTTTAATTAGGGACAATTATCAAGGGCAGAAGCATGCTGCATGCAATTATAATTTATAAATGATATAGAAAATGGTTTATTATGAGCATTTAGATGAGCTGATGAAATGGGAAACACTATGGAATCGCTATAAATCCAAAATGCCTCTATATTAAAGCGGTTTCATTGCACAAATTCCACATGACTTGTTATTGCATATTCAACTTTGATTTGGCAGAATCGAAACATTATTGTTATGCTAAGGGAGGTTTTGG
Organism: Cyprinella venusta; assembly: GCA_038021265.1. Taxonomy (NCBI): domain Eukaryota; kingdom Metazoa; phylum Chordata; class Actinopteri; order Cypriniformes; family Leuciscidae; genus Cyprinella; species Cyprinella venusta. The sequence goes on from CM075868.1 coordinate 4,267,998, forward strand.
CAGTATCCACTGGATTCAGTACAATCGGTAATAAGCCAACCCGAGAAAATCAGATATTTCTAAATAAAACTTAAAAAAGCGGCTCGTTCTGATATACAGTACTGTGATTTCTGACATCAAATAAAACAAGAAATGGAGTAACAGCAGCTTGGACCCAACGGCAGGGTGCAGAAAAGTTCTCCTGTTGATTTTACTTGTGAAGAGGCGATTTAAATAGGGATCTTAAAGGCACAGCATGAAAACAGCCCATTTGATTTAAAGGGTCAGAGAGGAGCGGCCATGGAAAACTAAATTATATATTTTTTTGGCACGAAAACAAGCAAACAAAACTATACTAACATCATAAGTGGACTGTAGAGAGAACAAAGAAATAAATGAAAAATGTATGTGACCCCTTTACAAACTCCTCTGGTTTGTTTTTGTTCTGAACTTTTAATGATCCTTCGTGTTTTGAATCCTGAAGTCTACATTACATCTGCAGCAAAATATCTGCTTGTGTGTGTTTTATTTTACTTTTTTACAGTTTTATATTTATACATTTCACCCTTTTGATTATATCCAATGTATACATTTGCAATGGCAGATGGCTTTTTTAATCAGGTCATTTGAATCAAACCATGAAGAAGTAAAGACAGCATTTATCTATTTATCAAATATATTTAGAATTTTTAAAAGTTCAGCGTAAGTCTCCTGAAATATTTGAACATTTTTAAAAACATAGCTAATCGCATGTTACAAAACTGACTTCAGTTGAAGTCAGGTAGATTAGTATTTATGGATTTTTGCACATCAATGTCCATTCCTGCTTTTCTGACATGCTTCTAGTTATTTATTTATTTGTCCCTCTCCCAGTCATGATTGGCTTTCAAAGTCACTGATGCAAGAAAAATGATGGCCATTAAATACTTGACAGCCTCTAATTTTGGGAAAGAGTCCATTAGAGGTATTTGTGTGTTGATGCTGGAATCAAATGTTTCATCGGAGTGAATGCAGCATGTGCACGTGTAATATGTGCCACTTCCATCTACAGTATATCGCTTTCTTACATTTACATTTATTCATTTAGCTGACGCTTTTATGCAAAGCGACTTGCTATTGCTATATATGTCAGAGTTCGCACGCCTCTGCAGAAACTAAGGGTTAAGTGTCTTGCTCAGGGACACATTGGTGTCTCACAGTGGATTCGAAACCGGGTCTCTCACACCAAAGGCATGTGTCTTATCCACTGTGCCATCACCACCCTGTCACCACCTCATAGCAACATAGTGTTGTCACGGTACCAAAATGTCAGTATTCGGTACTAATACCAGTAAAAATCCACGGTTCTCTGTACCAGTTTTGGTACCACAGCTTAATTTGGATTAAATGTACATATATTACAGTGTTTATCACGGTTACAAATATGGAAACTCTACATCTGTATTAAAAACACTGGTAACGCTTTATTTCGATAGTCCACTTTAGACATTCTACTAACTATAAGTAACTTCTCAACTACATGTCAATTAACTGTCAGTAGAGTATTAGTAGACTGTCAGCTTAATATCTGCTAACACTTTATTTTGTTGGTCCCCCAACAGACATTCAACTGACCATAAGTAACTTGGCGACTACAAGTAAACTTAATCTCCTAACCCGGACCCTAACACCTAACCATAACCTAACAGTCTACTGACAGTCTACGATAATATACTAATATTCTAATGAGAGTTAGTTGACATGTAGTTGAAAAGTTACTTATAATTAGTAGAATATCTAAAGTGACTATCGAAATAAAGTGTAACCAAAACACTTTTACAATAAGATTAGATAAAATTACCATACAATAAACAATAGTTTATAATTAGGGCTGTCAAATGATTAATCGCGATTAATCGCATCAAAAATAAAAGTTTGTGTTTACATAATATACAGTATGTGGGTGCACCGTGTATAATTATTTTATATATATAAATACACTCACATGCTTGTATATATTTAAGAAATATTTTCATGCATATACTGTATATAGATTCATATATAATTTATATAATATATAAATATTTTATATATAAATTATATTTTTTGTATATATATATATATATATATATATATATATATATATACACACATTACAAAATAATTATACACAGTGCACCCACATATATTATGTAAACACAAACTTTTATTTTGGATGCGATTAATCGCGATTAATCGTTTGAAAGCCCTATTTATAATGGATAATATACTGTAAAAATTATTCTCCCTGGGGTTTAAAAACACATTTTTAAAATCAAATTTTCTATCCAGAAACATATATCAGTCTTCAGCGTCAAATCAGAAATCATTCCGTCAGAAATCATTTGCATATATTACTTTAGGATTTTTTGCGTGAAATGTTAGCTTGCTTATTTGCTCAAGAGCATTAACGATTTTCTTTTGTAAGTGTGTGTGTTGGATTAGCAAGCACATGCCATACTAACAAGAAACTCTGCTTCTAACCACAGGTCAGCAGCTGTAGTTCCAACCACAACTTAGCAAACTATGGTTTCGGGAAACCCCGAATCGTTGAACTGTGGTGAAAATGACGGAACTTACGAGGATAGTAGGCTAACGATGCTTTCGGGAAACACACCTCTGATTAGCAATTGAACACCTGTGTCATCAATTTGAATCTTGGAGTGAATCACTGAATCATCTCTAAATTTGACTCGCTTGATGAAACACAGACTATTCACATGGCATTGTGTTCTGAAGAATACGTTTCCACAACAAAGGTTCATCATTTTGTAGTGGGGATGTCGAACACATTGGAAACATTGGTTGTTTCAGAAAAGTGTTTGCGTGCTTCAGAGACAACATAATGGTGGTGTTTCTACATCATCTGTTTCCTGCTTGTTTTCTTGCCCTCCAGTGCTTGGAAATGAGTATAATTGCAATGCATAGACCAATATGCTGAGTCTCTCTCTCAAAAAACACGCTGCTCCGACACATGGCAACACGCAGGCGGTGGGATCATGTCACACACTGCGGGTTTGAGGGAAATTTGCTGGCTGCTTGGCAACCAAACAAATGGAGAAAATGGTCTGGGCAATTTTTATTTTCCAGATGATTAGGTCCAACAGAAATTACGGTCGCTAAGATCATTGACCATAAAATTAATTATTAAGGCGGGAATCAATTGTATTTCTTGTGCTGCAAAACGGATCCTTTTTTTTTTTTTCGCAATGGAAGTTTGCTTCTCATTACCTGAGGCTAGAGGTGAGGAGCGCTTTATGACCTGTAATCTGCCTGTTATTTATTTGAGGTTCAGGAGCTCATTCATGTCAAGGAGGACACAATCTGTCACTGCGGGAAGTCTGCTTACTTCCCGAGCAATCAGCGAATGTCAGGTCAGACCGTGTCATTTGGCTCGGGCCGGGGTAATAACACTCATGCGCTGTTTCAGAGATAATAGTAAAGCAAGTGGGTATTTAGCTTGTCCTTGAAGATAGTAGCTCGTCGTCCTTGGAGACGGCGGCGATGGGTTGACCCGCACGTAAGTAATGACGTCTGCTGAGTCATGGCTCGCTTTTACACCGGCAACCGGTTCAGATGCTATCATGGACATCTGCCAGTGAATGGATCTCGTTGAGATTTGGGCCATTTTCATTCAAATGTATTTAATAATTCCGTGTGTGTTCTCTCACTGAAGGACTGAATGCATGGGAATTCCTGATTTATTGGAGAAGGAATATTCGTATATGCAATTTTGTTTGTTTACTTTATTGTCATTCATTAAATTCCCATGTTCCTAAATCAGTTTCAGTTCATTTGATTAGACTCCACCGTTTCAACTGTATTATCGACATGAGATGTTGCAATAGTCTCACCTAGTGTGGCGTATATCCAAGTGAATTGGATTTTGTCCATGGCGAATTGATTGGATGATTGTGGTTTCCTATTGGTGGATCTCATGTGAGTGACAGGTTGCCCCGCCCTCAGACCAGTAAACACATCAAAGAGTTAATTTTTGATTAAAGTGGTCATGAACTGGCTTTTTAAAATGTATTATATTGTTGTCTGAGGTCAACTTATGACGTTCGCTTGGTTTTTGCATTCAAAAACATCATAATGAATAAGTAATAGGCTATTTTGTACCCTAGTTTTGAGTCTAGCTGAAAAACGTTCGTTTTTTTATGGGCGTCTCCCACTGAAGACTTGGAAGTAAACGCCCACTGCTGTGAGTGGATAACAGTTTTGCATATTATAATGAGTTTCAACTCAGTCGTCGATAGACTTGGGGGAAATTGTTTTGAAAACGTCCAATGTTGTAAAATGGCAACCGGAAAGATTCGCCCATACGTTCGACCCAAAGTCCGTGTGTTGCACAATTCCTGTCAGATCCAATATAGACGAGTTCTTTACTCTTAATCGGTCTGCAAATCCAGTCTTGTTTACAAAACAATCCTCGGTGAAATGAAGCGAACAGACGGACAATGTCGATCCGGTTTATCATCGAGAAGTAGGCCTATGTTATTTAGCTATGCGTGTAATGCGCGAATTGGTGGGCGGGGCTAAACCGGCCGTGTTGAAGTAGGCGTTGGTCTACTTCTGCGGGGGTGGTGTTTTATCCTCTTTGTCGTCATACTGTAGTTCCCCACTTTGAAAAACGAGTCGTTTGCCGAGCCTGGTGTCAATAAAAGCTTTTATTGGACTAACAAGGACGTTTTCAGTTCTGAAACTTACGGGATATTCTTATAATATGATGACCTCTTAGATGTCAAAAGCTTAACGAAAATTTGATTGATGTCATGAGGCACATTCTGTAAAAAATAATGATGTGCACGGACAAATCATTTATAATAAACACTGCAAAATTCTATTAAAACAATAAGAATGTTCCATTTTGATGTCATTATGACTTAAATCTATTTCCTAAATCCGGTTAAGAAAACATACGAGCGAATATCAGCTAATAAAGTGAATTTAAACGGACTGTTGATTAGGATCCTTAAATAATAACAGTAATATAATCTGACATGCAAGCATTTCTTGAATCGTACAAGGTTAGTAGAATAAACTACACTGCATATATTGCACGTTCTTATAGTGTTTCCAGTTGTCAACCCACATAATAATCATCTGAGCACGAAGTCCTCTGCTTCCCCTGACTTCCAAAGCGAAGCGCGGTTCCCCTCACCGCATCTCAGCGGATTGGCTCGTTTTGCGTGAACGCATCGTTGCTGTGCGGGCCGCTCGCATACATATGCATCAACCGTTGCCTGCACACAGGGTCTCTTCACGGCACGTGGCCGCTCGGGCAACCCTGTGACGGATTCCACTTCATCATAACGGCTCCCGGAGATGGCCGCGTGCACGTAAACTCCACTGCCTGCATAAGTGATGTTATTTTTTCCCACCTGCTCCTGTAAAGCACTCATGACGGGATGAGATGGAATATTTGAATTTGGAATAATGCAATTCGGAGTAATAATAATTGATGGGACTTTATTCAGAGAGTGAAACCTACTCCTAAATACCATTGGGGATTCAACATTGGGAATGTTTACTGTTGCAAATTAGTTTTGAATGCAGGTTGCATTTCGTTATATCGCATTTCAACAGCAACATGGAATAATCTGTATGAATGTGGCTTTTTGACGTCCTATCAAACGTGGTTCTGCACTTAAACTACCGTTCAAAATATATTTTTAAGAAGTCTCTTATGCTCACCAAGGCTGTATGATTAGATTAAAAGGATGAGGGCTGGGTTGGAAAATATGTTTTTATTTGCTCAATGTTGATTATTAAAGTGAGCATGCTGCGTGAGAAATATATGAGATGCACAGTATGTCTGGAGACTTGATTTCGACCACTTCATTGAGTTTTGTTTTGAAGAAAGACTTTTTTTTTTTTTTTTTTACAATATTTTCGTTTTGTGTAAATTGCATCTTATGGAGCAAATATATCGAAAAAAAATCAGAAATATGTTTCTGATGCTTATTGCCTAGCAATGACTCACTCATTAAGATGGTCATCTGTCGCCACCTACTGGTGGCTTAGTGTTATGTTTAAAAGTATCATTCTTTCCCACACTGGGGCTGTACCTTTTGTCCATTTAGGTGATAATATGTACATTTCAGGTGCTAATTTGTACATTTTAGGCGTTAATATGTACATTTTATGTTCTAATATGTACATTTTAGGTGCTAATATGTTAATTTCAGGTGCTAATATATACATTTAAGGCGCTAATATGTACATTTTAGGCACTAATATCTACATTTCAGGTGCTAATATGTACATTTTAGGTGTTAAAATGTACATTTTAGGCGCTATTATGTACATTTCAGGTGTTAATATGTACATTTTAGATGCTAATATGTACATTTTAGGCACTAATATGTACATTTTAGGCGTTAATATGTACATTTTAGGCGCTAATATGTACATTTCATGTTCTAATATGTACATTTTAGGTGTTAAAATGTACATTTTAGGCGCTATTATGTACATTTCAGGTGCTAATATGTACATTTTAGATGCTAATATGTACATTTTAGGCACTAATATGTACATTTTAGGCGTTAATATGTACATTTTAGGCGCTAATATGTACATTTCATGTTCTAATATGTACATTTTAGGTGCTAATATGTTAATTTCAGGTGTTAATATGTACATTTAAGGCGCTAATATGTACATTTCAGGTGCTAATATGTACATTTTAGGTGTTAATATGTACATTTAAGACTCTAATATGTACATTTTAGGTGCTGATATGTACCATTTAAGGTACCAATATGCAGCCTTTAGGTACAAAAGTGTACCTTTTGAAAAGGTACAGCCCCAGTGACAGCTTTTGTATCTTTTTTTTTTTTTCTGAGAGTGCACCTTTATTATTTGTATATTTAAAACATTAATTTTTTTCTGCAATAATTTGCTACAATCGCATTATTCTAAATAATTGAATTTATTGATCAAATTTAGGAGTTTAAAATTAAAAAATTAAGCATTTAATAAGATTGGGGAAGGGGTATGCCTTTTAAATGTGCAGATAATACAATTATTATGTTTCAAATATCTGCTTATAGAATATTGCTTCAGAATAAATTATATTTACAACACATAAAAAGTAGTTTAATGTTAATCCCTGGCTAGTTAGTTTTAAAAGAATGTGTGCTGTTGCATGAATTTCGCTATACATGTTTTGTAGAGACTAGATATGTTTATTCTGCTTGTGTTTCATAAATGTGGCCTAACATGTAAGAGGAAGTACTTTGATGTCAAATTATTCGAGGTGAAGTTCTTAGTCACGCCACTCACCCATGAGGCCAGATAAATATAGAGAAAAGAGACGTGAGCGAGTAACTAACGTTCACTGCGACTGTCTATCTAAACTGGATTACGTTCAATCCCTGCGATTATAGTTCTGGAGAGGTGTGCTTGCCCGCGGAAAGATGCAGATTACACTACTAATACGTGCGAAGAGATGTCCGCGGGCACTCTAACATGTTAGCATGTGCCGATTTGCAGGGAGCTGTGCGAACACGATCCACCCATACAAATGACTCGTTCCGTTTTACCTCCCTAATAGGCTGGCAGATGTGCCGAACGCCCCATCTGATGCTGGAAGCCAGGAGGAAACTGGGTAGA